>JBDJHY010224785.1:0-11140 GCA_039654485.1 Withania somnifera | reverse complement strand
ATCTGGTGTTACTATGTACAAGCCTCTAAAACAAATAAATACAACATATGGTGAAAAAATTTATACAAGTCTCAATGTCTCAAAATCCTCAAGTAGAATAGACACAAAATAAGAGGAGTTTGTGATATCTTCCGGACAACAAAGAAGCTACCTCGAAATGCTCTCGAACAAAAGCTTCAGGTCCTATATCTAGAAGAAAAAAATCAAGTCGTGTTGTGCTCCACACCTACACAAAGTGTAGAAAAAGCAAGGGCGAGTACAAAAAATACAATGGGTATTCAGCAAGTATCCCTAGATGGCTTTAAAATAAAGTGGTGACGAGCACCTTAAACCGCAACACACCTACGGACCTCTCATAACTACCACCTTTAAGAAGATAATAACCCAATCGAGATATAATAACATATACAGGGCATAGGGAGTTTCCAATAATATTCATATAATCAGAAAAAGGAACCCAAATTGTTGATCTCAAAACCAGTAGATAAAGCATGACAATGAAGTCTTTATGGATATTTCTATAATTAAAATATCACCGCCGCTTCACAGGACATCTCAATAGATAAGTTGTTAAACCATTAAAATAAACTGAAACAAAATCAGTCCCAATACTACAGTCTTACTTTTGGCCTTCCCAAGTATAGGCCTCTCTTTTCAAGTTAATTCACGACTCATGAAAAAGTCTCACTAGTCGTGTCATTAGTTGTGGAAAGAGTTCTTCAACACCCATATCAGTCCCCACTATACAAGTCCACCTGATGTACAAAGGGTACATCCTGGGAGCCGAAAAATAGAGTCCGAAATAGATTCTAAAAGAAATAGGCTAACGTAAAAACAACTACTCGAGTCTAGCATACATATCAGTTCCTAACACACAAGTCCACTCGTGGCACGAAAGGGTACATCCTGGGAGCCGAAAAATGGACTCGTGGGATGGATTATGAAATATTTAGACCAAAATAAGTAAATCATCACACAACCAGTCCATACTCGCCATCAATATTGGTCTTTCACATTATGTTGACCATAATAAGGAGGCTTTTTCATTTTAATGTCACATGGATATAAGCAAATCTCATCTCTTTAGGACCATGTAACAATTCTGATAATCTCATCAATTGGGCATCTCAAACCCATAATCTCACCATACATCGAGTAAAAATGGTAATTTAATATCAACATCAAGTAATGGTAACCAAATAATTGATATCAAATATGACTAGCAAGTATAAAGTCAACCATGTATATCAATTAATGAATGTGCAATGCAATGCGATGCAATATCAAATAACATGATACATGTATATCCTATAATACACACCCTCTGCTCACATGGCAAGCCAGGCCCCATGGAGACCTCACAAAATCCATATATCCATCTGGAATTACTTTTATTTGGACTATTATCATATAAAAGTGTCTGGAATCATTTCTCGTCGGGTCTTACATATCAAATATCATTATCCAGAATCATTTCCCTTCGAGTCTTACATATTATTATTTTCCAAAACTATTTTCCTTCAGGCCTTACATATCATATTCTCTTTGTCTTTTTTTTCATATCATTTCACCCTTTTTTCATATCAATGATCTAAGATCCAAAAATTAATAAGAAATTTTATATCTATGATGGAAAGATGGTAAATCCACTCGATAAACCAACAAGGTTACTCATGGGTATAATATAAAATAGAAAGACATATTAGATCAATCAAAGCTATACGTGGGCATAATATGCAATAAAGAACTAATCAAGTGCAAATAAACCCTAATTTGGCGATTCAAAGGCTACACAGTATCTCAACTCAACAGAGAAATCCAATAATCAAAGAATTTATTGCCATTTATATTTCTTTGTTTTAATACTGCATGCTTGACTCTAGAGTCTTGGTGAATAGTCATCACTTCACCCACACGAACACCCTTAAATATTCTCCATTACTCTTAATTATAAGAAAACTAGAACATAAGAACTTAAGACACTTTGTAGAAGATTCAAGAACCTCCACTTGTTTTAAAGTAAAGAAATTAAATCAAGTGTGGGCCTTCTTTTGGTGTAATGCCTCGAAAGCCATAAAATTTAATCAAATACGGATTAAGCATGAGAAAATATGAACAAGAATACTCATATTATCTAGTGACCCTAAAGGTCATTTTTGGTATTATTTTAAACTATTTTTTTCCAATAATTGTGTTGGGTTCTATTGATCGCCTTATGTTGTTGGTTTTGAAATCAAAGCAATAATTTATAAGTTTTGAGAAATATTTAGTTTTGGAAGCCTTTAGGTTTAAATAGTTAACTTTAGTTAATATTTGGAGTGTCGAGTCTAAGAATTAAATTTTATTAGTCTGATCATCTTCAACATGTGGAATTTACTTTAGGAGGACGTTCATTTTTAATTCTAGGCTTTTCATGGTTATTTTAGCTCTTTCGACGAGAAAAATTGAGTTTTAGGATCAAAGTTTGACTTTGGTCAATTGATGATCGGATGCTCATATTTTAATTTTATCAATTCTGTTGGATTTAAGATGTCATTTTTGGCCTAAGGAAGAAGTCATGTAATTATTCAGAGATCCTAAGTGCGTACTGGTCCTTTTTGAGTAAAGTTATTATTTATCGACCATAACGAATATTGGATTAAAGAAACCTCAAATTCTCATTTTGATCATTTTATTTGGTATAAATTATTAATTACACTTGAATTCATATATGATTTATTTATAAGGGGTTTCGAACGAATTTTGAGAGTCTGTTTGAAAATAGAGCCAAAGTGGCAAAATTGCCTTCAGGTGGTCATGAGACAGCACCACGACTCGTGGTCCATCACCATGCATCGTGGTGTGTCAACACAAGCCAGGGGTTCTTTTATGTGTCATTTGGATAAGGTAAGACCCAGGGGATTTTTGTATAGGCCGTATAGATGAGATATATGTCGTGGGCCCGCTAGTACCTGAGCATCTAGGAAATTCTTTCATGTTTTAATGAAGAAAAATCTAGTCTTTTAACATGGTTTTAAATCCATATATATGTTTTTAAAGACATTTTCTACCATTTTTGGAGTCCCAAAACCCTCTATAAAATATCTTTTGAAGATTTTTGCTCTTTGGTGAAAGGCTTGGAGATTAAGTCTTCAAAGATTGAACTCCCGGTAATTTCTCATCCAAATACATGTTGTTTTCAAATTTATAACATGATTTCTTCTTTATTTCTTTATTTTAGAAATATTCAACTTTGGGATTTTTAGACCCAAGCTTCTAATTGATAAGTTAGGAATTCTATTATCAAATTAAACTCGATTTTGGATGAAACTTGATCGAATAGGTAACTTAAATTTCATGAAATTTTTATAATTTTAGTTGGGTTTTAAGGCAAGTGGAGATTCTTAACTCTCTTATAAAGTGTCTTTGGTTCTTGTATGTTAATTTCTTGAAATGAGAAGTAATGAGAACTACTTGGGGGTATTTGTATGGGTGAAGTGACGAGTATTCATCCGGATACATAGGTCAAGCATGCGGGGCTTAAAAAAGGAATAAAAATAGTTATGAACTCATTGATTTTCCCGTTGAGTTAAGTTATTTAAGTGTCCTTTAGATGTCAAACTATTACTATTGTACTTGATTGCCTCTTTACTTGATTTTATGCCCTTGAAGTAATTTTTGTGTTCTCGCATTTTCTTGCATTCTAGAGCTTTCCCATAGTGTCCCTATGTCATTCTAGTGATCATAGGTGAAAATATACACTTGAACTCATTAATCTACCTATCATTATGTTTAAGATCTTGCCTCATACGGTTCCTCTCTTATGTGCATAATGAGAAAAATACATAAAATCAAAAATAATTCAATAGGGAGGGTTTCAGGTTACCTTTACGAGTTGGATTAATTTCGTGTAATATTAGTAGTTATTGTGTCATACCTTGATATGTAGTTTGTTTATCATCTTCGAGGTTCTGCTTCAGGTCGTAGTTGGGTTTCGACAGTTGGTGACCAAATTATTCTCTTGCTAGGATATGCTTTAGGTTTAATAAAGGTTATTATGGGAAATTTGGGTTCATCGATCAAAATAGGTTACTATATATATTCTCGATCTTCTACAAGTTAGTGTGTTAGAATTTGAGTCTGTGTAGTGATGATATGTGGTTTGGTTTCTAATTTTTTACTTCTATTGGGTATTCGTTCTTGTTCTTTCCTTAGTTTGCACTGCTTATTTGTTGGTCAGTTGAGAGTGAGGTATTCCATAATAAAGTTTTCCAATAATAATAGTGGTTTTAGAATTTGTGTGGAAGTTAGTGATCGTCTCAGTGTGGTGATAGTGAGAATTTGGTGATTTTCAAATTTCTGGCAATTGAGGTTTTGTGGAATTATTCCCTTTTCTTTGAAGCCTTTTGAGTGGATGAACAGGTATTGTGTGGTATGTGTTATCCTATCTCGGAGTTTGATGCCTTCCTTTCCCCTTTTTGAGGACAAAAGTCTTTTTAGTAATGGATGCTTTAATGAACTTTCCAGTCATTTCTGTATTTTCTGCACTTTTTTGCATCATAGAGATTTTTTGTAATGGCCTTAAGTTATTATGACTCATTGGGGCTGATGTTTCGGTTCCCATGTTGTTCCTTTAGTCATTATGTTTGTTTCCTTGTTTTATAGTCTTAACTTTTAATAAAGTTTGACTTCGGTCAACATTCAACTAAGATGATTTCTTTTAGGCATTATGATGACTCCATTAGTTCTGGAATGTGTTTTACTGCTGACATGTTCTATTTATTTGTTTTCAAGGTCCTGGATAAGTTTTGAGTCCTCATTCATAATATTAAATTTTACCATCAAGTCCTAACGGTACTATCTAATGATAATAATCTATGTTTTGTATTTGTATGGTTCCATTAGATCCGTATAAAAATTTAAAACCAACACAAAATGAATTATAACATTTCGTGTCCGTATAAGGAAGTTATGTCCTTTGTAGTGAAATTTAGCATTCCTGGTGCTTCTTCGGTATTGAAAAAGGGTTGCACCTCCATACCTGCAGGTGCTAAAAAATCGCCCGTAGGTGCGAGTCACAGGTGCGAGGATCAACGGTGCAAAGATTGCTGAGTATATAAAACTCAAACTGCATTGTTCACTAAAAATTGATTTTGAGGAGCTCAGAAGCTCCGAAGGGGTGATTTTTGTTTGTGTTGTTCTCATAATTTCAGTGACCACGTATTTATAAATTTGTATTTACCTTTTTCTAACATTACCTAACTTATTTTCTTAGTTTGTGATTGTGATTGAAAACCCCAATCTAGATTTCTTTATTCTCCATTTTTGAATTTTGAGCTTGGATCTGTATGGGGTTTTACCATTCAGTTCAAGAAGTGTTGACTATTATTAATTATCACTCTCCTATTTTTAATTTGTAGATTTTCACTTCAATTTCATTAAATTTCATACCCAAACTCTCAAATTTCTCCTACTTCTTTCTTCACTCAATTTCATTGATTCTAGCTTAATTCTTGCTCATCTTAGCTCCAAATTTTGGGTGGGAGTTCCCTATCATGTAGGGAATATTTTGGTATCTATTTCTTAGTTTCAATTTCGCGGGCCCGTAGGCCCATTTTGATTCGGATTTTAGCCTAGGTTAGAATCCTAACTTTATGTGCAACGTTGAATTTCTTTTAATTTGTAGATTATTGTTTTTCTAAATTTCTGATAGTTCGGGTTTATTGGTGCATTTTTGGAGTTTTTGAACATGTTTGGGATACTTTCTACTCAGTATTTATGAGTTTATCTACGGACGACATGTAGTTATAGCTTATGATCTTATACTTGGCATATATGGGAAATAATAGTACTATTTAGTATCCTTGGTTTGGGAATTTTAGGTTGTCACCCTTAACCCTTTATGCTCTTTTAGTCTGAGTCTTATCCTTTGTTTCAATATTGTATTATGACTATAGTTATCCTGTGGGCTCAAGTGGTCTACACTGGCTCTTGAACATAGATGGTTGGATTATGGGTAATGTTCGTGAATCCCAAACTTTGATAATTGTTGATTTTATGTTATAGTGATCCGAGCTTGTGCTCAGCCAGCAGGACCTTTTGTGATCTATTGGTTATGATTATGCATGTCATCATCATAAAAATGAGATTTTATGCATTGGTTTACACTGCTTATGGCAAAGAGCCTAGTATATCGATTTTGGAACCTTGCATGGCCTTGAGAGCCCATTTTCAGATATTGATTGTCCTTGAGGGCCCATTTTCATATATTATTACTTGCATTAATCTAAAATTTTGATAATAAATGTTGATCATAAAGATTTGAAATTACTGGATAATACTAATATAAAAGTGGTTTATAAATGTATTCTTTATTTAAAATGAATATTTTATGGTTTTCCTTAAATCATTTTAGACGCGATTGCCGATTTGGCACTCAGTAATCTTATTTTCCAACTTGTTTTAGTCCGAAAACTAAAACCTAAAGCCGGATACTATGACCTTGCTAGAACTTATAGCTTTGACCCGATATCAGACACTGAGCATTAGCCATTACTTGATTTAGTCAAAAAAGTAGTTGGGCACGGATATTGAGTTTTTGATTGATTTTAGACCCGGTAACTCCTGACACATGCATTGAGACCCGAGATATGGAAGTTATGAGATTTAAATTATGAATATTGAGATAGTATGAACGGAGACTCCCACTATGAACCTTGCTGCTCTAGTCTAGTACGTAGTGACCGGTGAAGGGGTATACGGTGGAGGAGTAGGTATGCGAAAAAATCCTTTCATAGGTCCTTCCTACCATACTTATAGCTATCGGAGAAGGGGAATACATATTTACTTTTATCATACTTCATATCTCTATTACTTTCTGCACTTGTCTTCTTGGATGTACCTTCTAGTAGGATGGGATGCTAGTGGGTGTGTTTTATTTGTTTGTATTGATTTGCATGTTACATTTTATGTTTATCCCTTTCGCCTATTACTTGATAGCTATTTTGGACTAGAATTTCCTACCTAGATTCTGTATATGTGAGATTCCATTTGACTATTCCTTCATCTATTGTATTTTATTGAGGTTACCTGTACAACCCCCTTATTCATACTCCTTATTTGACTTATTTGTTGCAAGGACTCAGGTACATTTTCATCTCTTTATTTGAGTTCTTCTTTTATTGTTGTTAGCTAGCCCTATTATCCATTTCTTGTTACTTCTATTTTTATCTGTAGCTAACTTTACCTATTTACATCTATATCTTTGACTTCTGTGACTTATTTCCTCCATTATCTGCTATTTATTACTTTTATTTCTTATATGAGACCTTTTAGTCTATGATGCCTAATGGAACCAATTGCTTTGGTGTTTTGGTACTCATACTACATACTGAATCTTTCTGGTACAGATCCGAATATGAGTTAGTAACGCTGATTCTGAAGTTCATGCTGCTATTCAGATTGTAAGGTAGAGAGCGATTTTTGGTGTCTAAGATCTCACTTTAACCTTTCTTTTATACTTATTTTGTATTATAAAAATAGATTATGTATCTACATCAGACATTGTACTTATTTCTAGTGGCTCATGTACGAGTATACCTGGTTTTGGAATTTCTTTTATTGTATTAGACTTTCGTGTGTTCTTTCTTTATTTATGTTGTTATCTTACTCTTTCGTAGTTGTCGGGTGGTTCCCCTATGTAGGATGTAGGTCCCCTCATGACCTGAGAAATTGATTTGTGATAGTATTGGGTCAAAGAGACCTTAAATTTGCATTTTGATTGTTCCTTTATATCCGGAACGTCGAATTTAGTAGGGTAAAATTATGGTTTGTTTGCACGAGATTCTAAACCAATCCTGAGGGTCCAATTGGAGTTAACATCTTCATGCACTTTGTTTTTAAACAAAGCTTCTGGTGCAGGCATGGGACCTTCAACGCGATTGCTTGCATGGGTGTCCAGATCGTGAAGGTCCAGTTTTTTGTGCTTCGTGATCGCGTAGGTATAATTCTAGGTCATCATGAACACATAGGGTAATCTGGCCAAGATGTTTTTGTTCATCTTTATCACATGATTAATCATCACGATCACGTAGAGTAAGCTAGGATAGTGGCTTAGAACAAAATTATTGTTCACGATTTTATTTCGCCATTTTATCATTTTTGACTTTGAGAGCTCGCTTGGTATATTTTCAAGGATTGTTTTCGAGGTGAATCACTTGGATAAGTTTAATAAAAGTTAAGTCTTTGATTAACCAGTAATTATTCCTCGATTTTAATATCAAATTTGATAATTTCAAGGTATAACTTTTGGGGATTTTAAGAAAAAACTTGATATTGCATTTTTGAGTGTTGTGGGTCAATTACTACCCCTTTTTGATAAAATTTTATTTTTATGATCCTTGAAACATGTGAAAGTTGAATTTAAGAAAAATTTCGAAAAATCCATTTACCCTCTATTTTTGCTTCTCTTGGATGATCTTTTACCCAATTTCTAAAATATCAATACAGGTATTAAAGTTCATATTTTCTTATGTTTATCTCATATTTAGTTAGATTTCGTGGAGTTATGATGCCCATTAGATGCTATCATATGCTCCCTATTTGAGATTGTGCTCATGAGAGGTCATGGTTGAATCATTATTATATTGTATTTGATTAATTACTCGTGTGGGGGCTTGTTGATTTATTTACCATGAATTGTTTCTATTTTGAGTTATACTCCCTTAAGTGGATTATTTAAACTTTATTTGATTTCCTTTTGTCATGGAGCCCTTGAGTGGCCTTGGTTATGCATTGGATAATAATGTCTTTATTATGTTATGCACATGGCATGCCAACTTTACTTGCATTTGGATACTGATGGATAGGCATGCTTGTGAACCATATGAAATGTATATGACCAAGAATAAGGTAGTGATATTTAATATGAAAGACCATGACTGACGTGTGATTCTAGTGTGGTAAAAATAATGATATTTGATATGAAAGACCATAGCTAACATGTTATTCAGGCTTGATAAAGATAATGATATTTGATATTACCATGACTGATGTATAATTCTGGCATAGTAAATGTAAATACATGTGACACGTAGTGACAGGGTTGATGTGTGATTTCGACATGGTATATGTATTGATACATGTCACTATCTGCTTTCTCAAGTTGTGATGGCACCTACAACTCTTTTGTAGGAGAACCAATACCTGTAGCCCGGAACCGCAAGTAACCGGATACTATAAAAAATAAAGCTAAGAACTAGTAAAATAAATAGTATGTAAAAAGAAGAAAACAAAAATAGACACAAAATAATGAGAAACTAATAAAATCAACCCAAGACCTGGTATTACTGTGTATACAAGAGAGACTATTGTTACAGAGTACAGAAGTATCCAAAAGTAAATATTCAAGATGTCTATGGAATATTAAGGAGACATGAGTCCATTTATGGATAAACGGGTAACTCAGGGCGCTAAGAGCTCACCCTGGATATCTGAGTCCTCGAAAGCTAGCACGAACAACAACGATAATCTCACACCTAGATCTACATTAGGGAAGGTGTAGAAGTGTAGAATGAGTAATAATTGCCGAGGCAAGACTACCTATTAGGCTTCAAGGGCCTACCAGTAATATAATAAGTATAATCACAATAAATAACAAAAATATAAATAAAGTAAGTCACAGAAACAAATAGGAAAATTACAAGAAGCCAGCTATAAAAAAAGAGCAAGAAATACAGGTATCAAGTAAACTTAGCTACCCATAACAGTGAAGTAGGAGCTTATGTAAGAGAAGAACATACCCGAGGTCCTTGTAGTAGTCAACAATAATAATAAGGAAGTAGGAAATAAAAGATAGCAAGAAATACCATGGAAGCATAACAATATCATTATACACAATTTCTAAGCATCTTATTCCATAAGTATTAGTAATCAGGATCAATGTCTCACTGCAACAAGCATGATACAGTATAAAAAGGTTGTACTCACTGCTGAAGCTCAGTCGGACTCAATTGCCAGCAATAATAGAAGGTAATACTACCAGTGAAAAGGTGTGAAATTTGATCTAAAGTAAGTGAAAAAGAAAGTATCGGGTCCCCGACACTCAACCGGGTCTAAAATGAGTAAAGAACCATTTATGTTGTTAGCAGAAAATTCCATCTATACCACGTTTAGTTCATTTAGCTATTAATATATGAAAATAGGTCCATAAGGCCATACATTCTCGAAAAATGGTGATAATAGGCCCCTAGCCTCAACATATAGCTCTACGAAATCTAAACCTCCTAGTTCTCGCACTGTATGAATGCATAATCATAAGTAAATACTACAATTGTCCTGCCGCCTACATAGGCTCAACCTAAGCTAACATCTAGCAGTATTCACAACTAGCCCAAACCCGAGGTCAAAATCCAAAATACAACTCATGCTTCAGCATACTACTAATGCCAGATCATCCTACAATCATCACAAGGCCTACACTAGGTCCAAGGCATCGTATTACACTGAGCATCATCCTAAAGAAAGAGATGAAGTAGGGGAAAATAAGCAGTCAGGGGTTATCGTATCAACCTAATAAACCCAACCCATGGATGCTATTTAACACAGTTACATAAGCCATATCCCAGTGTAAGACAAAGAAGCCTACCTGTCATCCGATAGTGCTACAGTATACGGGAATCAGCTCATCTAATGCAAAATGTCTATAGATGTCCTCAAAATTGGTAAAATAAGAATCTACTCATCAAGACAGAGCTAACGATATAAAATATATTGAACGCATAGCTAGTCTAAAAATTGAGTCTAAAACAGGCCCGCAGAACCCGCTAACCAGCATGGAAATAAAAATTACCACATGATTTTCAGCAACACCAGAAACTCATGCTCAGAAAATGATGACAATTCGGATACGAAATAGGCTCAAAATAGCCCAAAGAAGAGAACAAAAAAAAAATGCAAATCTTATCAAAATTTAAAAAAAAAAATTATGCACCAATTTAAAAAAAGCCTCTTCGCAAGGTCATCGAATAGAGTCCTGCTAAAACTCTACCTTGAATAATTTCACTTAGATAAATGATTCTCCTTTCGAAGATCAACACGGTGGGAAAGCAACGAAACTAGTGAAACATTGATGGAACTTTGCTTCGACGACCTCTTTTTTCTT
>JBDJHY010224762.1:0-20734 GCA_039654485.1 Withania somnifera | reverse complement strand
CAGTTGAGTACCGAGTGTTCCACTGGCTTAAACTTAAGCTTTTCTCTAGACAATCTATTATAGTTCCATATTTAGGGTGAGTATTTGTCTTCAACTTATTATGAATCTCATCAGAGTTGACTCCTTTCCAATTATTTGGAACTGGATATTAATTAATTTAGACTTATGGATATTCCTAGGATTTATTTTTTACATTTCTAAATGTCCTTGGTTTGTGGTGTCCTTCAGGTCTTGGGTATTGTATAGATAATTTGCTGGTTGTATTTTCTGCCATTTTATAGACTTGTTAATTTATGTATATTGGTTCCTATCTCACATAATAGGTTGATTTATCAAACATGATGGGTTTGGGTTTAATGGTTTTCTCATAGGTAGTAAATAGTGGGTGCCAATAACAGCCCATTTTTTTTCGTGACAAACTTAGTATTAGAGGTTTAGGTTCATTGCTCTCCCCACCCAAGGACAAGTCTAGTACAACATTATGCAACGGTATAAGGATGCCTGTTCTTTTCTTCAAAAGGCTATAGGACATAGGAAAATTCCCTTTTTCTTTCTTTCTAGCTATAATTTTTCCCAATTTTTATCTAGAAATTCCTATTAGAATATGACCTATTCACTTTTTTTTTTGCAGATGGTCAGAACAAGAGCTTTTGAGGTAGCAATAACAACGGTAGTGGAAGATGCAAGCTAGTACCCGAATCAGCCGTTGAGGCTGTAGTTTGGGGTAGAGAGGTGGCCTTAGGGCATGGAAAAACTCCTCATTAAGGGATAGTTCAAGTTAGTTTTCCTATTATATAGGAGAAGGAGGTTCCTTTTCAAGTTAATGATGTGATAGGGAAGATGTTGAGGTAGAGAATGAGGAGGAGACTTGCAGCCTCTTGTACCGGCTCAAAAATGATCAATATTGTGCTCACATATCTTAGTGGGCCATCCAATATGGTCATTGCAGTCCTGGATCCTCCAATACCAGAGACTTTAACTACTTATGTAGCCTCCTCCCCTATATTGATACTACTTCTGAGGTCAGTGTTTTCCCCAGACTACTCAAGGGCTAGCTATGACTAGTGACCAGTATGAGTTATTTGTGATATTCTTAAAGCTTAAGCCTCCCACCTTCAAGGTATAGAGTTAGAGTATGCATATGACCTCTTGGTGGATTTTGATGAGATTTTGCATAAGTTAGATATTATAGAGAGATTCAGGGTCGAGTTTGTGACCTTTATGTTCAGGGGTGATGCTAAGGTGTGCATGGCATTTGCAGGTGGAGTGTAAGCCTATGAATTCCCCACCTATAAATAGGTCAGCCTTCTAAAACTTTTTTGGATCTATGGCTTTGGCTTTGGCTTTGGATTTGGATTTGGATCTAGACTTGACTTATGAGGAGAAGCCTGTGGCTATTTTATGCAGACAGGTTAAAAAGTTGAGGATTAAAGAGATAGATTTAATGAACATTTCATGGAAGCATCTTTTATTTTAGAGGCTACTTGGGAGATTGATTCTGATATACATGCCAAGTATCGATAGCCTTTTTAGTCTTTAGGTACTTTCTATTCCTTTATATTTAAGAAAGAATATGGTTTCTAGAGGTGGATAATGTAATGACACTAAAGGTCATTTTTTGTATTTCCTGTGTAATTTCCATTTTACCCTTCCCAATAGTTACCCCTGGTCATATTTGATTTGATTATGTGATCAGTTTTAAAACCAGAGAAAAAAGTTGTAAGTTTTGACAAATTTTTAGCTTTAGAAGGCTTTAAGTTGAAATGGTTGACTTTAGTCAGCATTTGGAGTTTTGATTGTTGGAATGGAATTATGTTAGTTCTATCAACTCAAGAATGTGGAATTTATTCTAGGAGGACCTTTATTTTCAATTCTAGGCCTTTTTTGTAATTTTATCCCATTAGACGAGATACGTTGAGTTTTAAGACCAAAGTTTAACTTTGATCAACATTTGATGATCGAGTGCTCATATTTGAATTCCATCAGTTTTATTGGATTTGTAAGGTTATTTTCATCCTAGAAGAAGGTTTAGATAACTTTCCAAAAGTTGTGGGTGTATATTGGTCTTTTTGAGTAAAGCTCCTATTTTAACTACCATGATGGATATCAGGTTAAAGAGACCTCGAATTTCTATTTTAATAATTCTATTGGGTCTAAAATATTATTTACAGTCAAAATTGATATACAATTTGTGGATAGTCGATTCCGAATGAATTCCAAGATTTCATTTGGAAAATATAGCCCAAGTTGTATGTATGTTGTATAATGGTTGTATTGTTGTTGTACGAGCCAAGGGATATCTTTAAAGACCGTATGGTTGAGGTACGATCCAGGGGCCTATTCATACAAACCATATGAAAGAGGTTTGGGCCATATGCCCATCCGTACCTGGGCATCTAGGAAATTTTTTCATATTTTAATAAGGGCAATCTAGTCTTTTTGTATGTTTTTAAAACCATTTAAGTCTAAAGATAATTTTTACTATTTTTGAGTTCCAATACCCTCTTCAAATATCTTTTTCAGGATATTTCTCTGTAGAGAAAGACTTGGAGATTAAGTTTTCAAAGATTGAACTCTTGGTAAGATTTTTCATCCAAATACATGTTATTTTCAGGCTTATAAATATGATTTCATCTTTATTTATTCATTGGTATGATTCAACTTGGTGTTTTAAACCCAGCCTTCTAATTGATAAATTGAAGTTTTGATTACCAAATTAAACTTGATTTTTAATAAAACTTGATATTTAAATTTCCCAAAGCATGGGTAACTTGAATTTCATGAAATTTGAATTTGGGTTTTGGACTTGACTTTTTAGGTGAACTTTGAACCCTATTTAAAGTATATGAGTATGGATATTGCTCTTCCCTATTTCTTATGGTAAATCTATATTTGACTAGATTTGGCAGATTCAGAGGGTTTGCACAAAGAGAAGTCCCGATCTTGATTAGTTTCTTTTCTTTTACGAAAAGTGGAGGTTCTTGACTCTTTAAAAAGTTTCCTAGGTGTTTATATGTTATTTTTTAAAAAAAAAGGATTAATGGGGACTACCTGGGAGTATTCACATGGATGAAGTGATGAGTATTCACCCTGATACTAGATTCAAGCATGTGGGGTTTAAAACTAAGGAATAAACATTATTGCATATTCATTGATTACTAATTCCCTGCTGAGCTAAGATGTTTTTGTAGATTTGAGATGCTAAAATATGTCTATTTGCACTTTATTTCCTCTGCACTTGATGTGTATGTTGTTCAGTGGATTTAGTTAGATTTGATATCATTCCTCTTTGTGTTATGACCATGAGTTGCCTCGTTAATTTATTGATATGATATTACCTTTTTTTATGATTTGTATATGATATTTCTCATTCATTTAGTCATATTGATCATTGACATAGAATATGGTCTATGGAGCATATGATGACATATTTGAAAGGAGGGGGCGATGATTTGATTCCATCACTTTCATAATTTATAAATGAAAAAATTACAAAGAGGATTGTTATATGATTGAATCAGATACCATGTTCCAGCATAATATGATGATAAGATGATACATTGCCTTGTTTTTCTCGGCCAACAGAGGTTTTTGTTGGGGTTATAAGGTAATGGTTTTCCCAGTTCTTTCTGATCCACTAAGGGTTTTGTAGGGGGTACGAGATGAAGTAATGTACATTAGATGATGGGATCAAGTACCACATTTCAGTATAGGTACATGAGAGAGACATGTATCATATTACATGGCATTGCATTACACACATATTGATTTATGTACATAATTAATTTTATATTCCATGAGCATGTCTGATATACATTATCTATTACCTTCCTATAATTTTTATATTGATTTTGCCCCACTTATTTTATTGTTGTGATGATAAAATGAGTCTGAGATGGACAATTATTATAAGAGTTTAGGACTTTTTTATAGCACCAAAGAGATGGTATGACACATATTCTATTGAAATTGAAATGCAAAGCTTCTTAAAAGTTATGATAAATCATGAGTAAATTCTTTTTATAATGAGTTGAAATGATAGAGTAACCTCTAAAGATCGGAATTATAAAGTGGTTGAAATTGGTATTGATGACTTACCCTGATATCATGTTAGCTGGATTTGAAATTCAAATTTTGTTGGAACTTTTTTATTATTTACTCATTGTTGATATCTCCCTACACCCTGCATTGTCATTATTCTCATTGTATTCTACTGGATTATTATTTGCAACTCAGGGTTTGGGAGGATTGTGGTTGGTGTGTTAGGGTAGTTGTTGCTCTTACCACTTTGTTTTAAAGTAAACCAAGGATACTTGTTAAGTACCCGGTGATATTTTTTGGTACTCACTCCCTTTTTACTATACTTATGTAGGTTCAAATCTTAGTCCACTTTGACCTCCCTTCGTGATCAAAATCTGAAGCCTACATATGTAGAACTTGAGGTAGCTTTCCTATCATCCAACAGGTTCCACTGATTCCTTTATGTTATGTCTTAGATTCTACCTGAGGATTTTGACATATTACTCATTTAGATTTCTCAGCTTTGAATTATTTAGTATTTGGAGGCTTGTATACCGGGCTACCATATTTTGGGTGATTTACTAATTGAATTTTTATATTGTACCTTCTTTTCTTCCCTCAGACTCATTATTTTTCATATTTAGCTTTGTAGTATTGTATAGGCTTACCTGTCTAGGTGGGTTGATACAGGTTCCATCACGACTTAAATTCTATATCGTGATTGGTAGCAACGAGTTCTAGGATTGAGGGATCACTCTCTACTAGCAACGATCGAGTTCCCCATCCCAAAACTGAAACACTAATTCTCCTTCTAGTCATGCTAGTAATGAAATATAGTAACATACTAGACATGGAAACTAAACTAGAATAGTAAAATATGCTTCATTTAAGCTTATACTAGTTATGCTAATTTTATAGCTGAATTTGTAATCAATTTGATCCTAAAATACCAAGTGTGCTTAACTTAAGCCTAAAATTGATAATTTTATCAAATTGTGATCAAAAGATCAAAACATATTATGTACAATAGCCTAAAAACTGATAATTTAGTCATAATTTGCTCAAACTCCTGAAATATTTATTAAGATATGTAAATCAAGATTAAAATTGAAAATAAAATAAGTTTTATTATGTATCAATGAGAAACTACAACCAATAAACTAACTCAATAGTACAAAGGCAAATCATTCATGAGAAACTAGACTAAAAACTGAAATCATGCTTAAACATGGGAATAATTTGAGTATTATGTTATAACCATAGAAATTCATGATGAATCTTGTAACATGTTTATGAATATTAAAATATCTTATAAAATTGAATTTACAACATTTAAATAACTTTGGGAAAGAATCCTAACTCATGCAATCATGGAATTCAACTTGAAAACTATAAATTTGGCTAAAAATATTGAATTTGAGCTTTGGATAAGAAAACTTGCCCTAACCCTTGGAGAGAGAATTTTCTTCTAAGTGTTGAGGCATAGTGAAATGAGGGATTGGGGACTAATCCCACACCAAAAACCATTCTACGATACTTAAAATACGTAAATTAGGACCTTAAAATATAGAAAAATACCAAATTATCATTCAATAAATGAATTTGGAGAAGGTTCAGTAGGAACACAATGTCTGCATTATGGGGTATACTGTGTGAATTTCTAGTTATTTCATGGAGCCTTCTCTATAGTTCGTAAGCCATATTTTATGTCTAAACTTTTTCAAAATCATTATTACAAATTTCCAACCCTTTTAACTTTTTCCAAGGGTGCTTGAACTCACTTTCGGAGCTCTAAAGTTAGATTAATCTAGCAATGCATGCATGAATCCCTCTGGTATTATAGGAGGGGAGAAAGCTCCTCTCAGTATGTTGAGACCTTGTTACTTTAGGATTTATTTTTGAGAGTTATAGGATTTCTCGAGAGGATTGCATAGAGTAAAGGTGCAATAGGAAATACACAAGGTTTATAGACTAGGGTGGAGGCCTGGCCCCAAATCAAAAGTAGGCTCTAGTGGTCCAGTGTCGAATGGATCATCCACTAATTTCTCAAAGATTTTATGGTGTGCCTTTACTGTGTGTTGGAGGACTATGTGTTACTATACAAGTCTTTTCAAATTAGGAGCAACACAAATATAATAAGTTCAAAAAGATGATGCTCTAATTTTAGGGTGGAAATAATGAGAATGCTCATGTGTTCTTGTCTTCCTATTTGAATTGTTGGAGAGTGTGGTATTCGAAGAGTCACATGGAGTTAGCTATAATACCCTTCAGATATGTTATCCCACCAGACATTGGTAGTGCTCTTATTAGATGCTAGACCTACAGGATATTTTCTAGTGACTTAGGAGTGTTGCCCATGCTTTTAGTGATCAATTTATTTCATAAAGTGTAAGTGAGGAGTGCAAATACAAGTTTGAGAACTTGAGGTAGGAACGGATAACTATGACAGAGTATAAGACTTATTTTATGTCTAGGCAGACTTGGTAATTGTTCTAGATATGGGTGAGAGGATTAGATTATTCCATCTATATAGAAATTTTCAAAGCAGAGCATCAAATAGCTAATTTTACAGAGGTAGTTGAGGCAGTGAAGGAAGTAAATTTAATGGAGAAGGAGGGGTTTGGGGACATAAGGAAAAAGAGGTCTCATAATTTTGTTCTATTTTAGGTACCTCTTTAGTAGGTAGGGGTTTCTTTATCAGAGGTATTTATTTTTAATGTCCTAGGATAGTTTGCGAAGTTATGCATGCATCCGAGGGTGGTCATCCCAAGTTGTGGTGGTCATTATGATTTTTTTGGTTCATCTCAGCAGTCTATGGTTCGAAGGTCATATTATTTTTGTAAGGATCAAGGTTATTTTATGAGAGATTATGCTTAAATATTTTATAGAGGGCCCTAGCCTATTTCTCAAGTTCCAGTGAGAGCAGTAGTTCCTCTAGTTGGAGCTCGGGGTAGATTATAGGTCAATAGAGGTGGTCAGTTGACTGGTAGAGGTGATGGAAGATTTGTGGTTCTATTTGGTCGTGGTAGAAGAGTTTCCAGTCTAGGAATGGTAGAGACCAGTGTTATGTTTTTCCTAGTAGAATCAAGGTAGAGGCCTCAAAAGCAGTAATCACAACTATAATCCTGGTATTCCATTAACCTTCTTCTATGTAATTTGATCCTAGATCTGCATTGTCCTATGTGTCTACCTATTTCTAGATTTTATTTGATATGTGATTCACTGCCTATACCTATTCATGTAGAATTTCTACTTCTGTGGGTGATTCCATAGTGGTAGATTGGTTCTACCAATCCTATATTGAATCTTTTTTAGGATATGACACTTGGGTAGACCTTATCATTTTGGACAGAGTATATTTTGATGTTATCTTTGGTATGGACTTGATTTTCCCCTATCATGTAATTTTTTATTGTCACACCAAGACAATTGATATAGTGATGTTATGTGTTTCGAGTATTGAGTGGAAGGGTTCTAGAATTTTCTATCCTAGTAGGGTGATTTCCTTCACACACACATAGAGGTTAGTTGAGAAAGGGTGTTCTTCATACTTATATTTTGTTTGGGATACTAGTATTGATACTCCTTCCTTAGAGGAAGTCCCAATGGCTTGTGAGTTCCCAGATGTGTTTTCTACTAATCTTCCTGGTGTTTCCTCGATATGGATATTTATTTTGGCACTGAATGGGAGTTGATCACCAAAACCATTCCCATTTCTCCTTATTGTATGTATCTAATGGAGTTGAAGAATTTGAAAGATCTATTGTAGTATTTATTGAGTAAGGGATTCATTTGGCCTAGTATGTCTTCTGGGGGTGCTTCAATGTTGTTGTGAAGAAAATAGACGGTCATATGAGGATTTGCATTAACTATAGGCAAATGAACAAGGTGACTATTCAGAATAAGTGTACTCTAATCCTAATTTATGATTTATTTAATCGCCTTATAGGGTGAAACTTTTTCTCTAACATTGATTTAAGATCTAGTTACCATCAGTTGAAAATTAGGGCATCAAACGTCCCTAAGGCAGCTTTCAGGAATCGATATGGTTATTATGAGTTCTTAGTCATCTTTGTTGGTTTAACTAATTCCCTAGTGGTGTTATTGGCGTTAATGAATGGAGTGTTCTATCCATACCTTTTTCCTTCATGGTTGGCTTTATTGATGACATTATTGTAATTCTAATAGTGAGGTTGATCATGTTCAACACTTGAGTATTGTACTTCAGAGAATGAGTGTTGATATATTGCATGCAGAGTTCTCGAAGTGTTAATTTTTGCCCAAATTGGTGATATTTTTTGGATATTAGTGTCCAACGAGGGTATCATGGTTGATAAACCTAAAATTAAGGCAGTTAGAAGTTGGTTGAGGCATACTTACCTTATTGAGATTCGTAGATTTATAGGTTTAGCTAGCTATTATAGATCATTTTTCAAGGCTTTTCGTCTACTGCATATCAATTGACTAGATTGACTAAGAAGATGTCTCCTTAGTGATCTGATGAGTAAGAAGAGATCTTCCAAAAACTCAAGGCTTAGTTGAACTTCGCTCTTATTTTAGCCTTACCTATGGAAAGTGAGGGATTCACTATGTATTGCGATGTGTCTAGAGTTGGTTTAGGCAATGTGTTGATGCAAAAAGGGAAAATGGTGGATTATTATTTGAGTTATCTAAAGACTCATGAGAAAATCTACCTTACTTATGACATATTGTTGGTGGTGGTAGTGTTCGTGTTGAATCTATTGTGACACTATCTTTGTCGAGTTTGCAGTGGATTGTGAATCCACCACACGCAGGTTCAATCCCCGTTGTTTTCCCAGTGTGAGGTATTTACCAACCATAAAATTCCTCACTATATTTTATACCAGATAGATTTGAATCTAATATAGTGAAGGTGGTTGGAGATGTCAAAGGATTATGACATGACTATCTTGTATCATTGTGATAAGGAAAATATTTTAGTTGATTCTTTAAGTAGGAAATTTATTATCATGGGGAGTCTTTCCTTGATTCAAGTGAAGGAGTGACTATTGGCTCAAGATGTATAGAGTTTATCCAATAATTTTGTGAGGCTGTAGATTTCTGGTGATGGTAGAGTTCTCATTTATGTAGTATTATTTGATAGATCAAATCAAATAAAGTCAATTTGAGGATGAGAAATTGTGTGTCATTCAGGATAAGTTGTTGAGGAGTGAAGCAAAGGAAGTTTTTCTTGACCAAGAAGGTGTTTTGTAGATTATAGGTCATCTCTGTGTTCCCAAGATTAGATACTTAATTATGTTGATCTCCTAGATGAGTTTTATTATTCAAGGAACTTTATCCATCCTGGAGCAGTTAAGATGTACCATGATTTGACTCAACACTACTAGTGGTGTGGCATGAACAAAAACACTTGAAAGTTCATAACAAAGTCTTTGAATTGTCAACAGATTAAGTTCAAGCATCAATGGCTGGGTGGTTTGCCTCAAAGGATGCTTATTCCTTAATAAAAATAGGAGTGCATTACTATGGATTGTATGGTGCGACTACTAAAGACCTTAGGTGGATTTGACTCGATATGGGCGATAGTTGATAGATTAACCAAGTTTACTCATTTCATTACAATTCATGTAAAAGTATAATGATAATAAGTTGTCCTAGATTTACATCATCTAGATGGTTTTTTTGCATGGTATTCATTTATCAATTATCCCTAATCAAAGTTCCTTGATCACATCACATTTCTGGTGAGTAATGTAACATAGCTTCTGCATTCAATTTGATCTGAGTACAAAATTTCATCCCTGGAGATATGGAGATTCCAATCTAACTTTTAATGTGTTTTAGGACATTCTTCAAGTATGTGTGATTGATTTTGGCAGTCGTTGGGACCAGTTTTTGCTACTAGCATAGCTCGCCTATAATAACAACTATCACTCTAGTATTTTGATGGCACTGTTTGAGGCTTTTATGGAAGAGTATACAGATCTCTAATTAGATTATTTGATGCTTTTGAGGTCCATGTTTAGACATAAATTCGTTATGATATTCTATGATGAAAGATAGGGAGATTCAGAGTAGCTTATTGACAAAGAATGGCAGGCAAATGAGCCAATATGAAGGTTTGTGATTTGAAGTTTATAGAGAAAGATTGAGTATTGCTTAAGGTTCCCCCCATGAAGGGTGTGTTAAGGTTCAGGCATAAAGGAAAACTTAGTCCTATATTTATTGGCCAATTTGAGATTCTAAATCATATTGTTGAGATGTCTTATGAGTTGGCATTTCCACCTAGTTTGTCAGCCATTCATCAAGTATTTTATATTTATATATTGCATAAGTATATCCTGAATGATTTACATTTGATCTAGTGAGATTCAGTAGAGTTAAGTATAGATTTTACTTTTAGGAGAATCCCATGTCTATTTTGTATAAGAAGGTTCGAAGTTGAAAAGTAAGGATATACCTTCTATTAAGGCTCAGTTGGGACACTGCCCGATTGAAGAGGTTATTTGAGAGATTTGAGTATGACATGTGTAGTACATATCCTTATCTTTATAAATCTTCAAGTGTTATCTTTTCTTTTATTTAAAAAGAGGAACATGGTTTTAGTAGTAGATGATGTAATCACTCTCATGGTCAATTTGGCTTTTCTTGAGAGATGACTATTTTATCTTTTCTTGTAGTTGTTTTTTTTCATGTTTAGTCTTTTGGTGTGGTTGGTTTGGAAACCAGAATGCGAAGTTGGGTGCTTTGAGAATGTTTTGATTATTGATGGATTTGGGGTTGAAATGGTTGACTTTAGTCAATATTTAGAGTTTTGAGTCTCAAAATAGAATTTTTTCAGTTTTTATCTCTGAATGTGGATTTTAATCTAGAAAGATCTTTAATTATGTTTTAGGGCCTTCATGGTGGGCATGTGCATTTATAAGATATAATTTAAAAGTGTAAGTTTGAAGTTTGACTTGGGTCAATATTTTGGTTAGTGTTTGAATTTGTATATATCAATTTCATTGATTTCAAAAGGTGGTTTTTGGCTAAGAGAGGTGTAGATGATTTTTAGGGGTTTTGAGGGTGTTTTAGTCATTTTGTGTAAAGTTTTATCTAGAATTATCCTTGGAAAATATCACATCGAGGAGATCACTGAATAAGTATGATTGAATATATGGTTTGGGTGTTTGGGATTCCAAATGAATCTCGAGGGTCTGATTAGTGAATTTCTTACTTTGTTCCTTTGTTGGTGTACAGATGCTAGTGTTGTTTTAACCTTTTCTTTTCGTTTGAAATGTGCATGGTTTATGTGTTTCATGATCACATCAGAGGCCTCAGAATCGTGAAGAGTGTTCTGGAATCCTAAATTAAACTTAACCTTTATGATCGTGATAGGTCTTTCTTGTGTAGGGTCTCGATCGCATTGAAGGTCCTGCAATTCTTGTGAAAGCCTTGTAGCAATGACTTAAAAATCTATTTTGACCCTTTCTTTCCTATTTCAAAAGTTAGAGCTTGTGAACTCATTTAACATATTAAAAGGGGGGGGGGGGGTTTAATAGTCAACTATTGGGTGCTTTTCTAAATTAATCTTTCATCCTTTTCCATGGATTAATTTGTGTTTTTGCCTTCAAATCTTTGTTTTTCAAATTGAAATTTTGGTATCTTTAGTTAAAATTTTAAAATGTATTTTGGGGTTCCAAAGGTTGATTTCTTCTTAGTTGTCAATTAAATTCCATATTTAGATTTCCATAGTTATGGGTAACATGCTTTTAAATAAAATTTCAAATTTACCGTTGGGGCTTGAGTTTGAATATTTTTTTCCATTATTGAGAAAAGGAAATTTTGGTATCAATAGGCTTGTCTAATTATGGTAATTCATATTTAATAAGATTTTTCTATGTCCCACCGTAAGTCTACACCTTATGCGGGACATCATATTTGATACCACAAATGGCCTAAGATAACCCTGAGTATCTAGAACAAATACTAAACAATATTGAATCATAAGTGGAAGTAATGAAATAAATTGTAGTGAGAAACTTTATAAATAAGACTGAATGAATTTGAATAAAATCAACATCAAATCCATAGTTGAACAGTAAATACTCATTATGAAAGCCTCTAATAACATAAACTGTAAAGTGTCTAGAACAAGTCTCTAGCTCACTTTAAAATATTGAAACTAAATAATACTAAAATAAAGAGGAATTGTCTAAAATCTGTTGTCTAAAATCCTTTCCCCTGGATTATGTTAAATCACCACTAACTGAGTTGTGGAGAATATAAATCATGGAAATCTGCAAGAGTTGGGAAGGATACCTCAATAAACATTATAAGACAATGTAGGCATAGAATGTGTCAATACTTTAATTGTACTAGTATGTGAGCATGCAACATGTAAGATTCACAATCTCAAATCATGAAAAAAACTAAAGATAACTGAACTAGATAACTGGAGTAACCTCATAAATTGAAGCAAACTTGAAAATTAAGATAAAAACTTAAAATGAGATGCAATGACTCAAATATATCATGAAGTAAAACTATAAATTGGATGCATGATTGTTTCTAAGCTAAATCATGTGAACTGTAAAGCTAAAAAGTCATGCATCTGTCTATAGTCATAAACTTTAAACTGGAGTTGTAAAATGTAAACTGTAACTGAAAGATGGACATAATCACTACAGATTCTTTATTTTCGTGTAAAGATCACAATGCCTAAGGACACGATCTAATAGATTATTGTACCGAGTAGTTGGATCATAATATCTTACAATAAAAATGGTTGCATAGGCAACAACACCACTATGAGAAATCCACCAATCCATGTGAAACATGGGTGGGAGATTCCCTTAACTTATATAAACTATGTGAAAAAATATGAAATCAGCCATAAAACCCAGTTAGGAGGGTGCCTTATGCCCGACCGAAGGTATTGAATCTGGTTGGTATAGATCCACTAAATTGAGCCTCGGTAATTTTAAGCAATAATGGTGTCAACATAGTTCTGGGATTTTTTGATGTCAACCTTTAATGGTAGAAGACCTTCTTCCCTATATGCTTAATGGTAAATATTACTCCCAAAATTAAAGCACTGATGTTCATTTTGTACTAAATTGGTCATGCTAGCAGTGGCATCTAGGGTTCACACTATACATGAAAATCTGAACTAGACTACTAAACTTATGTTTCTATTTGAGATTATACTACTTATGTTAATATCATAGCCTGACTATATAATCAATTTGATCATAAAATACTGAGTAATGCTTATTTAAGCCTAAAAATATGATATTGTGCAAAACATTGCTCAAATACTTGAAATACTAAGTAATAAATATAATTCGTGCTTAAGACTTAAGATAATTTAAGTGCTTACATGTATCCATGAGAAAATATAATCAGTAAGCTAAAGCAATATCACAAAGATAAATCTTTTATGCTTATATTCTATAGCCATAGAAATACATGAGGAAGTTTGTAAAACATAATTATTATCATTAAAATATGACATGAGACTGAATTTCAAACATTTAGCTAACTTTGGATAAGAAACTAGTTTATGAAATTAATGGATAAGAAACTAGTTTATGAATTTCAAACATTTAGCTAAAGAGGAGCTTGTTTCTTTCGCCTGGATTTGAAGAACCCTATGTTGGAGAGTTAGTGAGAATTTCTTAATATTCTGAACTTGGAATGTGAGGAATGGGGGATTTTTCCCTATTTTCCTAATTTGTGACTTTTTGAAGTCAAAACTATGTAGTACTAGGATAATTTAAGATGCAAAATTTTACTAATACCCTTAAAAATAGACTTGAAAGTTTTTCATCCGACCACATTAGGTCCCGATGCACTGGGCAATGTAGAAGAGGGAGCTTCATGACACTACCCCTATAGAAAACTTTTATAGTGATATTTTGTAGTTTGATATATGTAGCACAACCCCTATTTTGTATCCAAATTCCTGTGAAATAATCCTTGTGCATTCCCATCCATTTCTACTTATTTTAAGGGTAAACCCACTTCGGAGCTTGAGAATACTAGATTAATCTAGGAATACATGCATGAATACCTAAGGATTTAAAATATCTCCCTCTTGAATTATTCATTCATAAATAATGTAATGACCCGCTCAGTCATTTTCTTGCCTTTCATCTTTTCCTGTGTTTAGAGCCATTTGGTAGTTGCCCCAAGTTGTTTATGACTTGCTAGGACCAGTAGATGGGTGCCCTGGTGACTCGTTTGCTCGTTATCTCAATTTCCTTATTTTGAAGTTTTAATTTTGAAATAGCGGAACTTGGGAGTGAACTTATAGTAAACTTTCTTGGAATCAAAGTTTGATGGTTCTATTAGCTCCGAAATACCCACTTTGTTCTAGATGGACCTTAAGTTTGTCCTAGGCCTTTTGTTTTGAGTTTGGGTTGTTTTGTGAAAATTCATTCTAACCGAATCTCATTTTTTAGCTCGGGTGGTCTTTTGATGATCGAAGATTCGGATTGAGATACAGTCAATTCTGTCAACTTTAGAATGTTGATTTTAGGCTAGTAGGGGTATTGGGTTGTTTCTCGGGGTGCCCGGGCTTGATTTGATTAGGTTTGTGGAAGTCCTTAGTTGGGCTCCTTTTTTATCCGTTTGGGTTTGGGGTCTCTTTTGCTTAAATGACCTTGGATGGTCTTTTTGTCATTTTCATTAAGTTTGTAGTGTGCACCCCAAATACACTTTTGATTTGTTAGAATTGGATATCAGATGCCCATTTTAGACCCCTAGAGTTTTTTTCATTTTTTGCCTTGTTGCTACAGGTCTCAAACCACCCCAGCGGCCCAGGGGTTGCCCTGGTGAGGTCGCGCCTGCACTGAGGGGCCGCCCTATTGAGGGTCACCCCAACACCCAGGCAGTTACCCTAGCGAGGCCGCACCTGTGACCTAAGGGGGCGCCCTAACGACCCTCTGCACTCTATAAAAAGAGGAGTCCCCCTCTTATTTCCAGCATTTGTACACTTTGTTTCTTGGTTTCCTCTTGTATTTTTGGGCTAATTTTGGAGCATTTTAAGGTAAGGAGAGTTTTGGGGAGTTGTGAGGTGTTTGTGGGAGTTTGCGGTGCTTAATTTTCCTGATAATTCTTGTTATTTTTGCTTTTCTTTAATTTTGCAAAATATTTTTATTACTTTAGGCTTAGTTTTAGCCTTAGATTCATTATCTCTTTATGCTCATATTTTGACCATGCATTCCCCTAGCGGAGGGCTATGCATTGGTGTATTTAGTTTGTATTTTTGGGCTATAGGGCCCACTTCTCGACCTGGGTTGCTAGTGGAATATGAGCATTTTATGCATATTTTAATCCCTAGACCTGTAATTTGTTTAGTTTCAGGGGATATCGACTGTGTTGGAGCTTCAGATCTGCGGTGTGCGTACTTTGGGGATTTCCGTTGATGTCTAGGTAGGCTAGGTTTATTTTGTGTATTATAGACTGGGTTAATATTGTTATGTTTGTGATATGGCTATTAGTGTGGGTTGGGTTACCTAAGTTGATCCACTCTTATCTGTTGATATTCTTGTTGGCTTCCGGGGGCCCGTGAGAGGGTGTAGGGGGTGACGGTTTGCATACCCAGGTCTTGGCCACCACGTGGAGGCCATTGACTTTGGGAACTATTATAGCTATTACACGACGAGTGTGGTGAGATAAGCTCTTAGCTGGTGGCTTTTGCTGATCCTAGATTTTGTTTACTTTTTGTCTCCGTTATTACTAGCTTTATTATTATTATCATAATGACATTCTTATAAATATCAACTGTTTGGTCTGGAGACTTGGCACTGATGTGGTGAGGGAAAGGCCTAGTTATTAACTTTGACAAGGGTATGGGTCCAGCTTTGTTATTGATACTAACAGGGGGTGTGTTCGGTGATTAGTGGCACTATGTCTGGTGATGTTATTGACACTAACAGAGGGTGTGTGTCTGGCACAGACAGGGGGGTGTGCCCATGGTTGATACTGTTCTGCATTACTTTCTTGTACCCCTATGCATTTCTTTAGGTATGGTGTGTACTCACTGGGCTTTGGGGGAGTCATAGTGGGTTTTGCTATGCTTGTGTTGCCTACCGGCGAGATGGGGTTCTAGGTAGGATATGATGTGTTGGTTGTACTTACCAGTGGTATGGGATGTCGGTAGGTTCTTTTGTGTTTACTTTTATTCCGCATCTAGTAGTATCCCTCTATTCAATCCTTATTTGTGGTTCCTACATTCTTTGTATCTTGGTTAAGTGAGGGTTGACTATGCTGGAGCATAGGTATGTTTCTTTACCTCATTACAAGTTTCGGATTTTGGACTTCATAGTTTATATCTATCATATTTAGCTCCGGTAGTTTTATATTAGAACTCGATATCTTACCCTCTTGCTTATTATCAATTTCACTTTTTAATAGTATTTTTGTACTATTATCAACCTATTTTACTTCCTCGCTTTGTTACTCGCATTATATTTAACCCAGTCGGCCTATGATATCTACTAGGTACCTTGTTTAGTACTGTACTTCTGTACTTTTTTCGTGGTACAAATTAAGGTAGGGGTTATCAGCAATATGGTGATCATGCGGAGTAGATCCAACTATGGTTTCCTTCACTTGGCTTGCTTTACTCAGTCCATGGTAGGCCTATTATTGTATTATCTTTTAACTGGAGATTTGTATTTTGTATTTTTTGATGTATTTTGTATAGTAGCTCCATATGCCACTGATACCAGGTTTTGGGATTTGGGTTTTATATGATTCCCTATTGGTTCTCCTAGTATGTATTATTTATTATTTGCTTTACTATTTTTGGTTGTTGTAAGAGCTTATAGCCCATTGGATGTAGCTTTGGGATATAGGGTTAGGCTTGTTTATATGAGGGTTGTAGACGCCATCATGACCTGAGATTTTAGGTCTTGATAGAATGGTATCAAAGTTTAGGTTCATTGGTCTCATTGGCATTGGAGAAAGTACCTAGTAGAGTCTTGCGGATCAGTGCATAGACGTCTGCATCCGACCTTCGGGAGGCTACGGGGTACCTTAGGAAATATGATCCTCCTTTAAATCCTATCATGCGTTGTTAGTCGTACTCTTCTGGAACTTACCTTGACCTCATTCCTTTGCAGATAGTCCATACCAGAGGATTTTTGGTAGATCGAGACCCTTCTCCAGCAAGCCGGGAAAGGGTAGGGGAGGACACTCCGCCGATTGCTATTGCCCTAACTATTTCACTGCCATAAGCACCCTCCTTCCACTGCCACTGCCTGATCATCCATCTGTCCCGCCCAAAGACTTATTATGGAAGATGCTCCATAGGTTAGATAGTACAGCGATAGACAGGCCACAATCATCTGCTCAGGGAGCAGTACAGGGTGTACCGCCTCCCCCAACTTCTGCAGCTCCAGCACCATCACCAGCAGTACTACTAGTTGCACCACTTCAGACTACTACTACCTCCCCTGCACCAGCCTTTGCTCCTATTATACCCGCATTTGAGGTGCGGAAGATGTTAGACCATTTCCTCTGGGTTGGCCCCGCAAAATTTTCAAGAGCATAAGGGCAAGACCCCTATGAGTTCGTTACTATTTATAAGGAGTGCCTTCAGACTTTAGAGCTTCTGGATTCTCACAGGGTAGACTTCACATCCTATCTGCTCAAGGGTGATACAAGTCGATGGTGGTGGACTTTTTGAGATCGTAGACTGCCAGGGTCAGCTCTGCCTACTTAGGGATAATTCAGAGAAGTATTCCTAGCCCAGTATGTTCCTCGTAGTGTTCGTGAGGCATCGCGAGCATAGTTTGAGAGTCTGAGGTAGGGTTTGATGATAGTCTCGAAGTATGAGGCTCGATTTATTGAGTTATCCAGATGTGCTGGAGATTTGATATTTTCTCAGGAGGAGTGGATTAGCCGCTTTTCTTGGGAGGTAAGGCCTAATTTTCAGGGCCATGTTTAGTTTCTTCTGATATTATAGAAATTATTTTTGGATGTTTTTGACCATGCTCGTCGCATGGAAACCTTGACCTCGCCAGGCCCAAAGGGGTAGCGAGAAAAGGTAGCACCATCAGGGCAGGTTTTCAGGTTCTAGGTCAGAGGATCATTATTTTGACTGGATATTTTAGCCGAGTCGGCAGTACCAAGTCTCCAGTAGCGGGGTTAGTAGCCAACCCATCAGGGGCCTAGCTTTGATTTCGCGAGGTTTTGCCAAGGGGTCCTATGGCCAGCCTAGGGCAGTGATGTTTGTTATGAGTCTGGGGGTCAGGGTCACTATGCCTGGTCTTTTCCCCACCGTAGATCCTCTCATGCCATAGTGCTACCTGTTCAGCCATTGTAGGTAGTGCCACCGTCCAGAAGTGTGCCTTCAGCCTTTTAAAGGGCCAGGGGTGGAGGCAGGGTGGCTATATATAGAGGAAGAGATTTAGGTGCACAGTGGGAGGGGGAGTAGTGCCAACATTATGTTATTCCTAACAGGGCCGAGTTTAAAGCCTTTAATGCAGTTGTTACTAGTATGTTGTCTATATTTATGTTTTCTACACTGTCTTTGTTTGATCCAGGTTCTACCCTCTCCTACATTTTTATTTATTTTTCTTTGAGATTGGGTGTTGATAGTGAGTGGTTTCCTGTACCCTTGAGTGTATCTACCTCGGTGGGTGTAGTCCTAGTGGTGGATCGAGTATATAGGTCTTGTCGAGTGACTATTTAGGGTCACGACACGTGTGTTGATTTGATTGAGCTGGCTATTTAGACTTTGATGTGATTCTAGGTATGGATGGGTTGTCCTCTTATCGTGCGGTCATGGATTGTTTGCCAAGATCGTGACCTTATTTGTGCCTGGTGTACCCCTTGTATTGTGGAATCGTCCCACTATCCATTCATCAGTTCGGGTCATTTTCTATTGTCGAGCCCGTAGACTTGTAGCTCAGGGTTGCTATGCTTATTTGTCCCATGTTAGAGATGTCAGTGCTGAGTCCCTTTCCTCAAGACTATGCAGATTGTTAGTGAGTTTGTTGATGTCTTCCCTGCCAATTTTCTTGGTCTTCCACTTGAGAAGGATACAGATTTTTTCATCGAGGTTGAGCCTGGCACCAGGCCAATTTACATCCCTCCGTATCATATGGCACCAGCTGAGCTTTGTGAGTTGAGTGTTCAGCTACAGGACTTTCTTGACAAGGGTTTCATCCGTCCTAGCATTTCTTCATGGGGTGCCCTGGTGCTATTAGTTAAAGAGAATGATAGGTCCATGCGTATTGATTATAGTTAGCTGAACAAGGTGACTATTAAGAATAAGTATCTTCTGCCTCACATTGATGATTTGTTTTATCAGCCTCAGGGAGCCACGGTGTTCTCTATGATTGATTTGAGATTTGGCAATCATCAGTAAAGGTTTTGGGATGAGGATGTCCTGAAGATTGCTTTTTAAATAAGGTATGGGCATTACGAGTTTTTGGTGATGTCATTTGGGCTGACTAATGCCCCTAAGGCTTTCATGGATCTGATGACTCAAGTGTTTTGGCCCTATCTAGATTTGTTTGTCATTGTATTTATTGATGATATATTGGTTTACTCGTAGAGTCGAGCTGAGCATGAGGGCCACCTGAGGATTGTGTTGCAAAATTTAAGGGCTGTGAGACTCTATGTTAAGTTCTCAAAGTTTGAGTTTTGGCTAGATTCCATCTCATTTCTGAGTCATATGGTATCGGGTGCCAGCATCAGTGTTGATCCGGTAAAGGTTACGGAAATTTATGATTGGCTTAAACCTATATCTGTCACTGAGATTCATAGCTTCCTAGGGCTATCTGGGTATTATCATCGCATTGCTCAGGGTTTCTCCTCTATTGCAGCCCCCTTGACCAGACTGACATAGAAGGATGTGCCCTTCTAGTGGTCAGATGCATGTGATGCAAGCTTTCTTAGCCTGAATGAGTTGCTGACCACTGCTTCATTTCTTATTCTACCTGTTGAGGTCCAGTCACTTACTGAATATTATGATTCTTTGGGTATCGATCTGGATTGTGTTTTGATGTAGTAGGGCCATGTCATAGTGTATACATCGAGATAACTAAAGGATCACAAGCGCAACTACCCACCCATGATTTGGAGTTGGTGGCAGTAGTTTTTGCTCTTAAGATCTAGATGCATTACCTATATGGTGTTCAGTATGAGCTATTCACAGATCACCGTAGTTTGCAGTGTATTCTGAGTCAGAAGGAGCTTAACTTGAGGCAACAGAGGTGGGTTGTGCTCCTGAAGGACTACGACTTGACTATTCTCTACCATCCGGGCAAGGCTAAGTGGTTGCCGATGCCTTGAGCTAGAAGGCATTGAGTATGGGTAGTCTAGCTGTTATACCTATTTCTGAGAGACCGCTAGCTCGGGATGTGCAGTTCTTGGCCAACATGATGGTTAGGTTGGATCTTTCAGTGCCAAAGCGAGTTATTGACTGTATTAAGCCCAGGTCATCTTTGATTGACCAGATAAGGCAGAGCCATTATGAGGACCCACGTCTGGTATAGTTGAGGGAGAGAGTCTTGTCAGGGGATTTTGATTCGGCTAGTGTAGAAGTTGATGGTATATTATGGGTTCATGGCCGCCTTGCTGTTTCGAGGATTAGTGACCTGATTCAGACCTTGCTGCATGAGGCCCACTGCTCCAGGTACTCTATCCATTTGGGTGTTTCAAGAATGTATCGCAATTTGAAGAAGCACTACTGCTAGTGAGGTATGAGGAGGTCTATTGCGTCCTTTGT
>JBDJHY010224752.1:0-11140 GCA_039654485.1 Withania somnifera | reverse complement strand
TGCATAGGTGATAGGGTGTTGATGAAACATGGTGTGGGAGTGTTGTGCCTAGTGGAAACCCTTTTTTATGTATAAATAGAGGTTGCAAACTCTATACTATTTTGTAGCAAGTGTAGGATCCATGAGAATAGGCTTACACCTGCGGGTTTCTTCATAGCATTGGTTAGGTTAAACCTAACACACTAGCTTACTAGAGATAACTGCTAGCCAATGAACCTAAAGGTTGTATACAATAGTGTGTTCATGATTTCAAGAGAATGATTTGAATGCTATGAACAAGTAAATAGAGATGTTTATTCGTTTACCTAGAACCTAGCTTGCAAAACACCAACACACCACACATTCATTCAAAAACTCTTTCACCCTCACCAATAGCTAAAGGTATTGGAGCACATTCCCAAGTAACGCTCCCAAAACTTATTACTCACATTGGTAATTATGGAACCACTCTCTAGTGATAAGCTAAAGGATCATATTACTACAGTAAATCAAACCCCCTATTTTATATTTTCCATATTTTTGTCGAGTTAATTAGCATAACTTAGTGACCTGTTACACCATCGTGAACATACACTACCTCACTCCTCGTGAATTCGACCCCGACCTAGTTAGGTAATTATACTTGACAACGATCGTGTACATACTTCAATTGGTTTCAAAGGTGTATTTGAGAGTTATCAAATACAAATCTCAGCCTGACCCTGTAAATATGCATAGCAGGAGAAATAGGTCAAGTCCCATTTCACCTAGTTAAACCATAACCTCACTCTATCAAGTGTCACGCAACATCAGATGAAATTAATAATCACAGAATCACTATAATGATAATAAATGCACATCAAAAGGAAATAAGCAACCTACATAGGATCGGCTTTAGGCCACCAAACAGCAAATCCGAGGGATGGCTAGTAAGCCCTAAGCACTAGCATAATCCCCTCCCAAACCTCACTATGGTCCAGAGTCGCATATAGATAATACGCATCAAAGGTGTTACTCCTCCCCCACTATTCTATAGTCCAGAGTCGGTGTGATACAAGCAGGTGAGGCTTATGTAGTCTCAAGGTCGAGTACCAAGATATAAGGCCAGCAAAATAGTTATAGGCCAAAGTGTAATAATAATGGAGCTCCAAACTAGTATCCAAGCCTCAAGCTGGCAATTATCAATGTAAATATTATATCAACACTTAGTCAATAACACAATAAACCTAGCCTACCTGGCTATCGAAGAACGATTCTGAAAGTATGCTCAACGAATCAAAATTTTCACACAAATTTCGAATATGAGTGAGACTTTCAAAAACATGATCAGCAAGTCAAGACGATTAAAACAAGACCCATATTTCTATATAAATAGCAGGGCCAGAGTCTCGATAAAAAATTGAGTCTAAAACCCTAACAGCTCAAAATCAAAAAATAGTTATATCAACTCGAAAAGCGCGACATGGGGGGTCGTGTGTCACAAATTAGGGCTTAATTCCATGGGTAGAATTAAAGATATAAGCCCTAAAACATTTGTTTAGTATAGAAAAATATTAAACCTATAGTAAGAATAAGGGATTATTGGCTAGAAACGCATGAGGAACCAAGATACCGAGCTTTCATGGAGAAACAACTCCAAAATTACCATCAATAAGTGAATGAAGGTTGCTAGCGGAGAGGAACTGAAGAACAAATTGTTCTCTGCTTTTATTTTTTCAAACAAAATAGTACTAAACATTACAAGAACTTATATATATATATATATATATATATATATATAAGGAGCTGGGGCGATACACTTCTTATTATGGGGAATATTTATTCCCCTTATTTTTAAATAACCGAGTATCGAATAAATTAATATAAAACATTTATAATATTTCAAATTCACCAAAACTAATAGAAAATTATTTCTAATAAAACCTACCCCTTAAATAATAAAACTTTAACATAATTTGGTATGCTAACACAAACGAAATATTAATTACATTAAAATAATTTAATTCAATGTTACCTATAGAAATAAAAAATCCTGCAATTGAAATGGATTCCAAATACAACACTCCATATATAAAACCTTATGTAATCAATATTCAGACTCAACGGAAGAGACAAAAATGTGATATGAGGTCGCATGAGCTTAGTAGAGCCCGGAGAAGCCTCAAATGACAAGAATTTTGAAAGGTATGAAGTTACCAGAGACTCAAACAATCAATGACTGCAAGCCATAAATGACTTGGGGAAACCTCCATTATGCTCTAAAGCATAGAGTGATCAGGGAAACATGAAAAATGACTCCAGGAGACATTACAAATATTCATGATCAATTGTTACATGGTGAGCCTCATAAGGATACGTTGGGTACATATAGTGTTTCGAGATTTGATGTCCAAATTTGTATACCCAGAGTTGATGTTTGATGATTTAATTTAGTATATTCTTCGTAAGGCCCAAGTTCCTGTTAATCTATCCATCCTAGTGCGAGAAGATGTATATAGATTTGAGGTAGATTTATTGGTGGACTGGTATGAAGAGAGATACTGGTAAGTGTTTTTCTAGGTACTTGAACTATCAACAGGTCAATTTTGAGCACCCGAGATTAGGTGGATTGATGTAGAGGCTCCCTATTCCCAAGTAAAAGTAGGAACAAATTACTATAGATTTCATTTCAGTCTTGCCTCTAACTTCTCATGGCAATGATTCGATTTGGGTCATTATTGATAGGTTAACTAAGTTCCTCATATTTCATTCCAGTTAATACAAATTATAGAGCATATAAATTAGCCTTTATCTATCTTCAACGGGTGGTTCAGTATTATGGCATGCCAATTTCTATTATCTCAAATCACAATGTCCAGATTACTCCTCAATTTTGAAGAGCATTTCAGTGTGGTATGGATATGAGGTTCACCTTAGTACAACTTTTCATAGCTAGATAGGTGGTCAGTTCGAGAGGACTATTCAGGTCCTGGAGGTAATGTGGAGGGCTTGTGTTCTTGATTTCAGTGGCTCTTGTTATCAGAATATGACTTTGGAAGAGTTTTCTTATTATAACAACTACCATTATATCATTCATATTGCTCTGTTTGAGGCTTTGTATGTAAGCAGTGTCGGGCTCTTATTGGTTGGTTTGATAGGTTTAAGTCCAAATTGTAGAGTACTAACCTACTTTGGGATGCCTTGGATACCTATCGATTCATTCAGGATAGGTTTCAGGCTACCCAAAGTAGGTAGAAGAGTTACTCGGACCACTGTCATTGCTCTTTAGAGTTTGGTATTGGTGATAAAGTTTTCTTTTGTGTATCTACCATGAAGGTAAACCTCGGTTTATATGCCTATTTGAGATTCTTGATCGAATTGGTAGTGTTTCTTATAAGCTAACCTTGCCTCCTATATTTTCAAATGTGCATCCTATGTTTTATATTTGTATGTTGAGACGGTATGTGCCTGATGATTTGCATGTTCTTCGGTATGATTTAGTTTCTTTTGATGGGGGTTTATCAGTTGTTGAGGAGCCAATGTTGGTCTTGTCTAGAGAGATGAAAAAGTTGAGATCTTATGAGATCCTGATGGTTAAAGTGCAATATAGGGATCTTTCCATAGAGGATGCCACTTACGAGATCGAGAGTGAGTTGAGGTATCATATTTTCATCTATTCGAGCCTCAAGTATTTCCTTGCTTTGAATTTCTAGGACAAAAATCCTTTTTAGTAGTGGATTTGTAATGACCCTTACGGTTATTTTTGCAATTTCATATTTTCTTGTGTTCCAGAGCTTTCCTATAGAGGACTAAGTCATTTTTGAATTATAAGGACTGATGGTTCAGTTCTCGGACCGTTCGATTGGTCGTTATGTCTGTTTCCTAATTTAGAGCCTTGCATATTTAAATCATTGACTTTCTAAACTCAAAATCAAATTCAGACAATTCCATTAGCTTCAGAACGTGGATTTTGGTCTAGTTGACTTTTAGTTTAAGTCCACAAGCTTTGGTTTTGAGGTTTTTCAAAATTGTGTGTTTTATGTGCTTTGAGTTGCCATTTTAGATCTTGAGTAGTCATTTGTGATCAAAGCCTCATATTGAAAATCCGTCTGCTCTATTGCCTCTAGAATGTCAAGTTTGGTTTAGGTGAGTTGTTAGTTCAGTTTCCAGACCAACCAGCTTATTTCAAGTACTCGATTGAAAAGATGGTTATTTTTTAATAGACTTGACTTCGATCAACATTTTGTTGAAATTAACTTATATCAAAATTCATCTTTGTCGTTGAGTACAGAATGTCATTTTCATACTGGTAGCATATTTTATTTGTGGTCATTAGATACTGAATGCATTTCGAACATTGTTTTGATGCTATTTTTATTGCTGGTTTTTGGTGCATCTCAGCTGTCATGTTGCAGGTGCCTTCTTCTATACGCTGGCGACACCTCCTCACGCAATCACAATGAAGATTTCCCTTGACCTTTGCGGTCACGTCTTTCCATTCACGCGGTCACATAGAACCTATCCCTTTCTAGACCTTTGCATCGCGACTATCTTTTCATGTGGTCACGATGTGTCCCCTTCCAGTAGATCGCCATCGCAAGCTTTCCCTACGTGATCACATAGAGTAATTTTCCAACGACTATAAATAGTTGGGAACTCTAATTTCAAGCTATTGTCTCTATTTTCTCTTCTTCAAAACTCTCTAAAGCCTCCATTAATTTACTTGGGTCTCTTCTATAGCTCATGGTTGGGTGACTAGGAAAATGTGATTTCTTTAATATTCATTTGATTATTTTTAAGTTTCCATATTTATTTCATCATATTTCATCCAAAAATCCCTGACGTTTTTAAGTTTATTTCTACACCTTATTTCACTTTTTATAACTTGATTCTTGCTCATCTTAGCTTACATGTTTGGGTATGAGTTCCTTATGATGTTGAGAATGCTTTGATAGAGTAATGTATGCCCATTTTGACACATATTTTTACCCCGATAATATTCATAGATTTATGGGTAACATTTGACTCGTATTAACGCCTAGACTATGTTTTTTATAGTTGCGTGATTGTTGGAGTTTGTTTGCGCATACTTGCTCATTTGGAGTAGTCTAGGCATTTTCTATGATATATTTATGAGTTTGTCTATGGAGGACAGGTAGGCTATGACTTACAATCTTATATCAGGATTCTATAGGGAATAATTGTGATAAATAGATATCTTTGGGTTGGGATTTCATGGTTGGCACCCATGACCCTGATTGTTCTTTTAGTTCGCCCTTTTGGCTACATAATGTTGTTGCATTTGTGAGGATAGTTATCCTACGACCCTGAGTGGTATTGATAGACTCTGGAACATAGATGGAGGGTAACTAGGAATATCTGTGAGATCCACTTGGATGGTTATGCTTGTTGTAGACATTGGGCATGTATAATGCAATAAGGCTTGCTTTTGATATGTGGTTGAGCATATCATCATGAAAAATGGTATTCATACTTTGATTTCCACATTTTTATGGATAGGAGCCAGATATCACTGATTTTGAAACCTTACATAGCCTCATAGGCCCATTTTAGATATTATGAGATAAAAATGAGCATTTTGAGATGTGTTAACAGTTTTTTATGATAAAACTAATAAAGACTTAACTACTATTTTTGAGATATTACTAGACTCGGTGAAGCCCTATTTTAAGACATTGACTATTCATACTAATTTAGAATTTAGGATTCTATTGATTGCGTATGTTGATTTCGCCTCGGTGAAGCCCAAGAAACCTACATTGGTGATTTATGCCAGCTCAAGACTTGGTGCAGTCCAAGCATTTGTTGAGATCATATTAATTTAGCCCTAGGGAAGGCCTAGAATCTATGCATGCACTGATATTATAAGATAATAGTTCATACCCAGATGATTATTGATATGGTATGCGAGGAGGCCCTCCATGGACCCTACCAACCTGCATTGACTTTCATATGACAATGGAGGGACATACAATATGATTTTTAGTATACAAGGAAGTCCCTACATGGGTTTGGACTTAGAGTACCAGAGGGAAGCATACGTAACTATATTTCATATGTAATAGTACCATTTGAGTTCATATATATGTTAGTTTTTGCACTTTTCTTCCTTGAATGTACCTTTTGGTTGTATGGGTGGTCAGCGAGTGAGCTTTACTTGTTGGTATCTCTCAATATTATGGGGCGCCATAGGGACTCTATTTTACTTGTTATTGTTCTACTTTAAAGTTATGAGATAAAGTTATACGTGTTGGCTTCCGATCATGACTCCCTCAATGATATACTTGTTGTTGTTGTTTATCCTTCTCTTTCTTTTATTTGATGTTACTGGTATACTGCCATATCTATTACTTAGTTGTTTTATTTGATAGTTGAACATGGATTCAGTTATGTTCTCTTATTGTTTACCTAAACCTTCCTTGTTGGTGTCTAGATACCTAGGCTATATATATACCTGTCTTATCCTTTTAGCCATCCCTAGTACATGCTCTATTTGTTAAACTCTGCGATTTGCCCTACTTATCTATTTATTTATCGCTCTTATTTCTTCTTTATTCCCAGTCATCCTAGCCTAATGGGTACCCTTGTTTTGGTACTCATACTATTACTTCTGAATCTTTTTGGTGCATGTCCTAGTATGAGTGCTCAGCGTTGATTCTTGGTCAAGACTTGATTTTGTTGATGAGGTAGAGGACCTCTCTTGGCGTTTGGAGCATCTCTTTTATCTTTCCTACTATTTATTTTCTGTTATTGTACTGAGAAAAGGAATGTATTTCCATTTCAAACATTATGGTTTTACTTATTGCTCATGTATTTATATATAAGGTTTTGAGGTCGTTTTTTTAAACTTATTATAGATTTTTGCTTATCCTTATCCCTTATCTCTCTTATCTTTAAATTTTAGTTGTTAATCATTTGTTATGTACTTGTTAGGTGGTTCTCTTATGGTGGGATATAGGTGCCCCCATGACCTAAACAATCGGGTCGTGACAGATATCCAAATACATGATCCACTATACATGAGTACAATATCTGAAATGGAAACACAATTATGTCTCGGTACAACAATAGAAAAAATAACTAGTAAGAAGGATAAAAGAGCATATCCAAATGCTAGGAGCGGTCCTATTCCTCAACAATAGAATCAAGGCTCGATCAAGAATCAACACTGACCACTCATACTAGGATCTGCACCAAAATGATACAGAAGTGTAGTATGAGTACCAAAACAATGGGTACCTAGTAGGCTAGGCTGACTAGAGAAAATATAAGAAATAAGGGCATTAAATAAATAGATAAGCAACGAAAGTCATAGAGGTCAACAAATAGAGCTTATAATAAGGATAACTAATAGGATAAGACAGGCATATATATCCTAGGTGTCTAGCCACCAACAAATGTGGTTCAGGTAAAAAAAAAAGGAGAGAACATACCTGAATCCATGTTAATTATCAAGAAAACAACTAAGTAAAATATATGGTAGCATACCTGTAACCTTAACTAAAGGAAAGGGAAGGATAGCAAAAAACAACAAGTATATTGCTAGGGTAGTCATGAGTGGGAGGCCAACAAGCGTAATTCTATGTCATAACCCTAAAAGTAGAACAGTAACAACTAAACGAGAGTCTCCACGACACCCCATAATAAATAAAAAAAGATCAGCCTCTGGCCGCCCATACAACCAGAAGGTATAATCATGGAGGACAAGTGCGAAAAGTAACACATACATAAATGTAATGGAACTGAAACAAGAAAAAATAAATATGTATGCTCCCCTCTAATTATCTTAGGTCCGCTAGGAGAGGAGGAACTTCCTTATATACCCCAAATCATACCATATACCCCTACCCCATTCATATGTAAGTCAATGCCGAGTCTCCAGGGTCCATGAAGGGCCTCCCCACATACCATATCAATAATACATCTGGGTTTGAAATGACATCTTATTATATCAGTGCATGCATAAATATCAAGCCTTCCTTAAATCAATATGATCTCAGCAGATGCTTGGGATTCACCAAGTTTGGAGCTGGCATGAATTATCAACGTAGGTCGGTAGGGCTTTAACGAGATCAAATCATCATATGTAATCAATGGGATTCCCCAAACCTAAATCAGTATGAATAATCAATGTCCATCACTCAAGTTTCATTGATTCTAGTAATATCTCAAAAAATCTCATTTATCATTGAAAACTAGTAAAGCATCTCAAAATGCTCATTTTAATCTCATAATACAAAAAAAAATAGGACTAAAAGGCTATGAAAGGTTTCAAAATCAGTGATACCAGGCTCTTTTACATAAAACAGTGGAAACCAATGCATCAAAACCAGTTTTCATGATGATATGCTCAACTATAACAATATCACAAGCAAGCCCTATAGCCTTGCACAACTTGATGTCTACAGCAAACATAACCAGCCAAGTCAAAGTCTGGGACTCACGGATATTCCCAATGACCCACCATCTATGTCTTAGAGTCTATCAAGACTAGTAAGGGTTACGGGGTAACTACAATCGCAAGTGCAACAATAACACGTAACCAAAAATGGACTAAAAGAGTAGATAGGCCATGTGTGCCAACCTAGAAATACCAACCCAAGGATGTAAGCCTAATATAAGATTATAAGTCGTAACTTACATGTCCTCCATAGAAAATCTCACAAATACAACGTATAAGATGCTCGGACTACTCCAAATCACCAAAAATGCGTAAATAAGCTCCAATGACCACGCAACTAGACAAAAATAATCTAGTCGTTAATATGAATCCAACGATATCCATTAAGCTATGAAAATATCCATGGTCAAAATATGGGTCAAAATGGGCCTACGGGTCTGCGAACTCAAAACTTTGAAAAAGGGTTTCCCCATATTATAGGGAACTCATACCCAAAATTTGGAGCTAAGGAGAGCAAGAAGTAAACTTGAAAAAACGGATTAAAGTGAAGAACTAATTTGAGAAATTTGGGAAATTTTGGGTGAAATTTGAAGAAATAAAATTAGAAACTTACCAATAATCGAAGAAGGATTGAAGAAATCATGTTTCAAACATCACTGACAAGCTTATGCAAAGACCTAAGAATTTTTATGGAAGTTCTTGAATGCTTGGAAGTGAAAAAGATGAACAAGAATGCTGAAAATCAGGTTTTATCAGGTATTTATACCTGCTAGTGATCGACGCATTACAATCGCTTGGGTCTTTCTCACAATTGCGAGCTCCAGCAACGTTGACTATCTTGAGTGTGTGGCTCATGTGCCGCGATTGTATAGGTCTGGAGATTCAGGGCATCACACGATCGCGTGAAGAGAGGGACGTGATTGTGAAGGTTAAAAGGGAGACTTTATCGCTATCATGTGACCAAGTGTTGCGGTCGCAAAGAAGGCGATGCATGCAGTAAAACAGCTGTAGAGAGCACTAAACCAATAATTAAAAATGATTTCAAAACAAGGCTCGAAATGCATTTAGGACATGTAGAGCATGAACAAATATGCTACCAGCATGGAAAAAATATGTTGGACTTAACGGCACAGACAAAATTCCAATCTGAGGTCATTTTAAAATAATATTGACAAAACTCAACTCTATGCCAAAATAAAATGTGCTCGGTTCATCCAAAGCCCGAACAAACAACTCACCTAACCCAAACCTCAACATTCCGGAGCTGATGGCACAACCGGGTTTTTAATCCAAGGCTCCAATCACAAAATGACCATCCAAGCTCCAAAAAGGTAACCTAAAGCTCTTAAAATAAGAAATTTTGTACCAACTCAGAACCAAGGCTTAGGACTCAAACCAAGAGTCCATCAAGACCAAAATCCACATTTTGAAGCTAACGAAACTTCTGATTCAAAGTTTTATTCACAGAATCTTGACTAAAGTCAATGATTTCAATATAAAAGGAACAAAAATAGGGAAACGGGTTTAACAAACAGATGAATGACCTAGGAATTGAACCACTAGTTTTTATTAGTCTCAAATGAGTTAAGGAATATACAGTAAAGCTCTATGAATCAAGAAAGTGTGAAATCGCTAAAATGACCGGAAGGGTCAATACAACATCCAGTACCAAAAGGTACTTTCATCCTCGAAAGTAAGAATAAGGAAATACCTAAAAGCTCAAACAGATGTGGATACTGAGACCTTAAATCTCTCTCTATCTCCTAAGTTGCATCCTCTATGGCATGATCCCTCCACTGCACTTTAATCAACAAAATCTCATACAATCGCAACTTCCTTACCTCTCTAGACAAAACCAACAGTGGCTCCTCAAAAACCAAGAGACCTAATCAACCTGAACCAAATCATACCAAAGCACATCTGACTCATTAAGGGCATAAAGTATCAACATAGAAATATGAAACACCAAATGCATAATTTAAAACATATGAAGAAACACTAGATTATAAGCTACGCTACCAATCTACTCAAGAATCTCAAAAAGGCCTATATATGGGGGGATGAGCATACCTAGCCTACCAAACCTCATTATGCCTTTCATAGGTGACGCGCAAGAAGACTCTATAACCCATACTAAACTCCAAGGTATGATGGAGGCATTCTATATAGATTTTTTGCCTCTGGGAAGCCCGGAGCCTTCCTAAATCAATATAACTGTATCTAAGGCATCCCAAAGTAAATCCATACTCTGAAATTTGCACTCAAATCCATCAAACCAACCAATGGGATATCGACATCGCCTACTATACAACGCCTCAAATGAATCCATACGAGTACTACAATAATAATTGTTATTATAAGCAAACTCTGTGAAAGCCAAATAATGATCCTAAGAACTACTGAAATCAATAACACAAGCCCTCAACATGTCCTCTAGACTTGAATAATCCTCTTGGACTAAAATCTGTTTGGGGATGAAAAGTTTTCCTAAGATAAGCCTCAGTAACCATATTGAATCACTCTAAAAAATTGAGAAGTAAACTGGGGACTGTGATTAGAGATAATAGAAATCAGTCTGTAAAACTACCCATACTAACCAACTTTTGGCTTAAGGCACCCGCTACCATATTTGCCTTGCCCGAATGATACAAGATAAAAGTATCATAGTCCTTCAGTAACTCGATCCATATGCACTTGTGAGCATTAATCTCTCTTTGACTCATAATATACTGAAAACTATGGTGATCAATGAAGATCTCA
>JBDJHY010224742.1:735-11140 GCA_039654485.1 Withania somnifera | reverse complement strand
AGTTTGAATGTCTGTTGTAGTCAAAGTAGTTAAGTTGTTATAGTAAAATACAAACTCTTGTATATATACTTGTATCTGTAATCTAATCAAGTATTGAATGAAATCATAATTCAAACCATATTATCTGACTGAGGGTTTCTTAAGTTTACAAATAATAATAGTAGCACAATAATAATGAGATTGGTAAGGACAATAGGGAGTAGTAGATAAAAGGCTCTAACCTTGTTCTAAAATCGTCATTGCTAATTTTGTTTCTCATAATATATCCACAAATCCTCTAAATCATACCCGTTTATATCACTCTAGTCTTCTAAACGTATAAATTCTTGACTAAACAACACTATGATCCATGCAATATAACCAACCTAACAATTACTTTATACAATTAAAATTGTCTTTAGGAGTCAATGATACCTTCTTATCACCTAGATTGATGTGACCTTCTAATTTGTGTACTCCATTCCACTGTAGTGTGTGCTATCATTATGATCCTTCGAAGTCCCTGAATTCTTAACCCAAGGTACTTGAAGTTGCTTTTCTTGAAATAACATGTATAGAAGTCATCACTTTTGCATTCGCCTAATGTGATGCATCAATACTAAACATGTACTTCACTATGTATCTATTTTTAACTCTACTCAACTTAAAATTCTTTGAGTCTGGGTTCTGTCTCTAAGCTTCTTGTATATCGTTAACTCCACGTCACATCTTATCAATAAAATTTATATGCCATCTACAAATAATAAACATCATAATTCTTCTTCTTGAACATGCTATTTCAATTCATCAATCAGCAAAACAAGTAAAACGAAACAAGAGTAGATCCCTAATATAATCCCAATCTCAATTTCGAAGTGTTTTGACTCTACTCCCATTATTCTTATTCGAATCTCAACTCCATTACACATATCCTTATTAATCGTTCCAATGTATGCTAAAAATGCACCTCTAAGACTCTGCATTTCCTAACAAGTCTCGTTGTCTATCTTTTTACTACTTCAACAACCTCCTTAACAGATGGTTACAAATATACTAAAAAAAATATTAACATTAACAAATCAGAAAACATTTTGACTTTTTCAAAAAGAAAAAAGTGACAAGGATTAATAATAATATGATAATGTTGATAGGAAAACAAGGTATTACGTATTAAAAAATAATTATATTAAAAGAACAAATGTTTATACTAGTCAAGTAGACATATCCTCGATCATCACATCAATAATTGGAAGATGGTGTAGTACATATAATACATGTACTTTAATTGCACCAAACACATGGTCCGTCCGGTCACGAGAATGAATAGTCAGTTTTAATTTTATTTAGAATTGTATTTACTTATTCAAATTTTCAATTTAATCTAGAAAGGCACTTCAAATTTATTTTTCAACTACAAAAATGTGAACTTTTAAATAAAAATAAAAATAATAAATTTTATAAATAATATTTCAAGTTAATTATCTTTTACCGCTCACCTAATGCTTCAATTCCTCCAACTCTTCCTTCTACCACTTTGTTTGGATAAATTATCATTACTAGAAAACATAAATTTTTTCCACCGCAAATTAATGAGAAATATAGTTTATAAATATGAAATTTGCATTCTTTTTTCAACCAAGTAAGCTCACTATGAAAGCACATGGCGAAAAGATCCTCATTGAACTAGCGGGAGAGTTTCTTGTAAAAACACTATTTTTTTTTATCATTTTTATTTGTTCATAATATTAAAAATAAATCTTTAACAATAGTTATTCAACTTGAATAATTGATGGATAGTTTATTCATTTGTGTATCCTTTTTTCTTTATTAGTAAATATTATTTATTTTACAAGACATTAAATTACTTCCTTCTTTCAGAAAGAATAACTTACTTGACTTTTTAGTCCGTTTAAAAAAATAATTTTTTTTTTGTTAATACTATTATTTTTATTTTTTAAATAACATATTTAAAATCACATAATTAAAAAATATTTTAATATATATGATATAATTTTAACCTAAGATCACAAAATTTAAAAATTTATATTAAGTTAAATTAGGTTTATTTTTTTAAAGAAAAGGAGTAGTTAAAGTAAAAGGTTCATCATTTGACTAGAATAAGCCAATGAAATACTCCAGAGAGATTTAAAAAAAAAAAGGAATCAAAATCAATCATAGTGGATAGTACTATAAAAAAACAAAATTTGACTTTCCTGGTGAAACAAAAAGAATAAAGGAAATATTCTTCTTCTCAAAAGTATGTGGCACTTTTGACTTATAAGGCAAACGACAATATTTCTTGAATGTTTCCTTGGCATACTCTACGTATACTAAGACCTGTGTATTTTTTTTATCTTCATCAAAAATATTTAATAAATTTTAGTTATTAAATTTAGCAGAAATTATGAAAAAAGATTACTTCTATTTAACATAAACTCTGAATTTTAGAAATTATTTTTTTTTAGTTTATGCTATGTTTAGAGTCTAATGAATATTACTGTTGATATATTTTCTGATAAATGTAATATTCATTATTTGTTAAATATTTAACAAAGATAAAAAATATTCACGTCCAACATAAACACATATTTAGAGGTGCAATTCTTTTTGTAGTTTATGCTATTTTTAGAGTGTAATGTTACTTTTGATACGTTTTATGTTAATAAATCTACTAATATTAATAATTTATTAAACAGTCACATTTAACGAATTTAAATTACTAAAAGCTTTTTAAATATATTGAAAGGACCCCTTTAAATCAACCTCAAGCATAGGGGACCATTTTAAACAATTAGGAACTAGAAGGATATGCATGAGAAAATTCAACGCCGGCTTTGGGCCCTTAAAGAAAGGACCTAAATATAAATAAATTGAAAAAAAGGGAACAATTAATAAATTTGTGATTAAGTAAAACAATAATTATTTCAAAACCAAAATTAAAAAATAAAAAGTAAGATAAAAACAGAACGTGAGTAGTTAGTATTATCGTCTTTTTGGCATCTGACAATTGTTTAATTATAGAAATTAGTGCTCCATTACTTTTTTGACCATGTTTTTTTTTACTTTGTTGGCATGAAAAAAGTAATATGAAAAAATGAGCAGGGATTTGAACCTACATCTAACCTTTTTTTTTTTTTTTTTTTTTTGAATGGTCATATTCTTTCAGGAATAATAAAATATAAAAAAAAAAATTGATGTTCTTTCGATTACACACAATAAAATTTTAGTGGAATACTATGACCCAATAAAGTGGACAAATAGATATAATCATTCTTTATTTCTTAATGTTTCTTAGAGAATAATTAGGTTATAATTTGTGTATGAACACTAATAATACATCGACGATGACTGTAAATGGTTATATCTAACTGGCGAAATATCTTTTGATCGAGCTGGCTCAACTGTTGTTATTAAAACTTGTGAAATGGGCTTATTGGACTTTTTTGCGACTTGGATCATTATGGGGCCCAAAAGATATAGGTCCATTTAATAATGTCACTGAAGCAACTAAGCCCGTTGAAGATGCATATCCGGTTTCCCTTTGGGTCTTAAATTTTCAAGAAGAAATAAATAAATAAAAATATGGTTGATTCATAAAATTTGATCAATATTTAAAAATTTGTAACTAGATTTATTGCAGTTGAGCCGCTGGTAGTGGTAAGGTTTGCGTACACTCTACCATTTTCAAACCTCGCTTGTGGGGATTACACTGGGTATGTTGTTCTTATTGTTGTAATATTTCAAAATTTGGCCAAGACCATGTTCTAGGTGAAATTTCACTTTCATTCTCAAAAATTCAAATTCATTTTAAAATAAAATGCATATCCAAACACAACTTAAAGTTTTAAAAATTGAAAATCAACACAACTCTGAAAATATATTCTTTAAAAATAAATAATATTTATAATAATTACTAGGCGCATCTATGGTTTAATTGAATAGCTAAGTATATATTCTTTCATCTTTGTATATTTGAAGGCTATATATGTACTTGTATAGAAAGCTAATTATGAGGTTTATACACAAATATCTAAATGTTTGTATACCAGTGAATTTCAAGGCTCATATACAAATCTCTAAAGCGAGTACATGTGTGCATACAATCTCTTAAATATAGCTCTAAATTATAGCTATATTCTTTAATTAGGCATACTTTAGCTATGACGCCACATTTTATTATCTAAATATTAGTTATTTCTGTAATTTTGTCTTTTCTCAAGATCTTGGTCAAACATCGTTGTGGCTTGCATAGCAAGCCCAATACTAGTTTGAAATAGAGTAGCCACAATTAGATGTGTCAAAATAGGCGACCCAACCCAAAACCCCGTCCCTAACGGGCCGAAGAATTAAGGGCTACGACACATTTTTGTATTTATGGGCCACTTTAAATGGTAGTCTAACCCATAATTAAACCGTCTAAGACGGGCCATGACCAACTTACAGAAATAGCTAATTTATGGCCATAAATCAGGCCACTAGACCATGCCTTTTACTTTGTTGTCATGTGTTACCATTAATTATTTAAAACCGTTCGAAAAAAAAAATGAAAATGAAAAATGAGGAAAAAATTACAATACTTTGTCTCAGTTTGAACTTACTTCTAACCTTTTTTGTTTTTTGAATGGTCATATTCTATCAGGATAATAAAATACAAAAAAAAAAAAAAGAAAAAAAAAGATATCGATGTTCCTTCGACATATGTATTACATATATACAATTTAGTGGAATACTATGACCCGATAAGGTCAACAAGAAGGAATAATCAATCTTTATTTCTTAATTAATGTCTTTTAGAGAATAATTAGGTTATAATATTATGATTAGAACATGTGAAATGGGCTTGCTGCGTCTTGGATCATAATGGGGCACAACAGGCAACAGGTCCATTTAAAAATGTCACAGAAGCAACTAAGCCCATTAATAATGCATATCCAACACAATATATTTCCGTTTTGGTCATAATTTTTATAGAAGAAATAAATAATAAAAACATGGTTGATTCATAAAATCTGATCAATATTTCAAAATCTGTACCTAGAGTTATTGCATTTGAATCAGAATCTTTTAAAAATAATCTTGCTATCTTACGAGGACGTCTGTGTATGCTTTACCATCTCCAAATTTCACCGGTTTTGTTGCTTTGTAATATTTCAAAATTTGGCCAGGACCAGCTTCTTGGTGAAATTTCACTTCCATTCATAAAACTTCAAATATATTTTAAAAATAAATGCATGTCCAAACACAACTTTAAGTTTAAAAAATTAGTTTGTTTAAAATCATTGTTAGGCACAAATAAGATTTAGTTGAATAGCTCTATCTATGTGAATACACACACACAAAAAAAAATCTCTAAAGGATTGTATACCAGCGAATTCCTAGACTTATATACAAATCTCTAAAAGCGAATTTATATTTATGCATACAATTTTTAATTTATAGATTTTCCTACTAAAAGATGGCTACATTCTGTAATTAGGCAAACTTAGCCATGACACCTCGTTTATTATCTAAATAGTAGTTATTTCTGAAATTTCGTCTTTCTAAATTCAACTAGATCTGTGGTCAAACAACGTTATGGCCAACCTGGAACTGCATGTCAAGACCAATAAATGGGCCGCAAAACCCAATACGCCAGCCATAACGGACCAAAGAGTTAAATGGCCTACGATATATTTTGTATTGAAGGGCCTTTATAAATGGCAGCCTAGTCCAGCCAGTTAAACCTGCTAGGACTGGCCTACAGATTAATTTTTGGCACTCTTTTAAAATTGACCCAAATCTGAAAGTAAACCAGAGCTTTAGCTAAAGTTTTAAAATTAAAAAATATAACTTTAAGTAGAAAATTTTGTCTCTTAGCCACGGTTACATCTTTGTTAATTGATATAAAAATCGTTGCTAAAGTTCGGCATACGTATATAAATTGTATTTGTATATGTATGCATTTTTTTATACAAAAATCATGGTTGTGTTGATATATACAAAAACCATGCCTAATATACTTATACAGAATTGTAGCTACATATACAAAATTGATACGTATATAAATATTTGTATAAAAACCCGTGGTTACATACATATATCATTTTTATATGTATGCCGAAATTAGTCATGATTTTAGTATCATATAGCCATAGCTAAGCGAATAGTTATTTTAAACTGTAGTTATATTATGTAATTATTTTAAACCCATCGCTATGAAATGTAATTCGGCTCACTAATTTCTATGCCACGTAATTTTTTCCTTAATTTTTTTCTTCTAAATTACTATTTTCTAAAATACTATTTTTTAAGTGATTTTCGATACAATTTGAACATGAAAGCCTTTGCAATCTCAAGTAGAATTTTCCACCCCACAACTCTTTTACGAACTCACATTACAAAATAAAATTATTTCAAAATAACACATAGAAATAACTACCTTTGTTCAATAATCCAACATTGAAAAAAACTTCAGCACAATATATGAGGATTTGTGACTATGGTTGTCAAAATGGGTTGGTCCACCAAGCCCTGAAGATCTTTGAATGAAGTTTTCATTTCATCCAAAACTTCTAGGACACTACAAATATTCGAATGAGGAAAAGCAATTGATTTCAAGGCCGAAGAGATAAATGGATTAGGAACGGCTAGCCCTTTCAACTATAGGGCCTTCAAAATGGCAGCCCAACCCAGTTCAGTGGGCCATGGATTAGGACGGTGTAGCCCTTCAAAAATATAAATTCACTTAAAATACAGAATGACAGTTGATAGACTGACAATTGTGGACGACAAAGAAAAGGCCCTAATTTCAAATATTATGTATTTAGTATTTGTAAAGTGATATATATAATATAATATAATATATTATAAATTAATGTATTTATTAGTCAATAGCCACTCTCACTAGCTATCCAGCAAACTAATACAACTATGGTAGTACTACCTTTTAATTAACCTTACTTAATTAACTCACGGGCTGGGGCTAGCCTCCAAAGAGGCGGGGTTGGGCCTTTGAAGGAAACGGGCCAAGTGAGTCTGCGCGTATAAGCTTCCCTTCTAAACTAGCTGTAAAAACCTAGCACAAGCCCACTTAATTAAAGAATTGGGCTGGAAAGGAATTACGGGCCTAACCCATTTTGAGAGCTACTATTTACAAATTACAATACTATAAAGTAAAACTCTAATTGTTAATTTACTGCTTAGTAGTTTGGACATTCTTTAATTTTTCATTAATTTTTATTTATTTTACTTGTGTTCTGTTTCAAAGTTGATTATTTTATTATATTTTTTAAGCAAATTATGTTTAGTCTTCCCCAAATAGACGATTCAAATTTTAATCACTCAAAATTCTTATTTTGGATTTTTGTCCTCCAAATTAAGTGGCATTGAATTTTTTATTCGCTAAATAATTCTTACTCATAAGAAATACGTTCAAGATATTTCGATATAATAAATATAACATAAACAAATTTTGTCTTATATGTAAAAAATAAAATATTTGCACTATGAGTAATATATCTAAATTCTAGCTTTCACTCATAAGACATGATTTTGTCAATTTATAAGTTCATTGTCTTGAAATTTTATGAACATCTGCCTTATGGATAAAAGCTATAACGTCAAAATATAGGGAAGAGTAATTAAACGAAGCCCAAAAGATCACGATCACCCCTTTTGATGGCCCTTTTTGTAATACTTTTTTTATAGTGGACAAAATATTAAAGGCCGCAAAGATTACTTGAAAATGAAGGGCATCCATCTCGTAAAAGTATGTCACAATCCTAGCCAACTTAATTAAATATCATAAGTTTCATACTTAATTATGATTTATGTCGTAAGTTTACTAAATTACACTTTTTGTATTTTGCTATAACTAGATACACAGACATCAATGACACGGGTATGTTCGATATCTGAGATAATGAAGACGCGGGTATCTTCGATTTCCAAGACAATAAAGACTCGGTTATCTCAATTACCCGTCTCTTGATTTTAATTATTTTAAGCTTTGTGTATTCAAAATAATTTTAATTTTGAGTGTCTTAAACATTTTATGACTTATGTATCTTAAATATTTAAGGCATTGTAAATCTTTAAATATTTTTTTAATGTATTTTAATATTTTTAATGCATGTGTATCTTAAATATTTTTAATACATTTGTACTTTTACCTTGTGCATCTTCATATTTTTAATGTCTCTTTATTCTCTCCGATGTATCTTGTAATGTCTCCCATGTATTTGTGCATATATGTATTTATGTACACTGCATGTCTCGCATATTTAAAGTATCCGTGCATTGATACATATAAAAAGAAAAAGAAAAAGATGAAGAAATATACACAAAGTCTTAAAATATTTATGATATATAAGAATTAAAACATAAAATTTACGGGTATTGATTTATATAAAATACACAAGCAATAAAAAAATTAAGATACAATTTTTTTTAAAAAATATTTAGATACATAAAAAAATAAAAAATCAATGCTTGTGAACCTTAATATATTCAAATACATATATCTAAAGCTATGCCTTAAAAAAATCAAGTACACAAAATTAAAATTAATCTCAGATACATAAAAAAAAAAAAAAGTAAGTGAAAACCTCAAATATGCGTGTGAAAACTGTTGCTATATTGTATAATTTTTTCAAAATTATGTTAAAAAATATGATTATAAAGCTCATATTTGTCTAATTTTATAATTTAGGCTATACTAATTTAAGGCCATTTTTGAACTTAAACTCTTTTTTTCTGTCCTCATGGGCTGGTCTTGCCCCAACCGTATGGGGATCATTCGCATTGAGTCTCACTTCTAAAAGAGCAGAAGAAATTTTAGCATAAGCCTACACTATATAAATCATAATTTATATAGTCAATCAAACATTCTCACCATATTTATATTTATATTTATCTTACGGAATATATTTTTTTTAAATATTTTATCTTTGACTTTAATACGAAACATTTCTTTTTAATGTGTGAATCGCTATATATATGAAGAATCATAAGATATGACTTAGATATGATACATAATTCATGATATAACGCATGTATCACGGTTATATAATATATCGTGTGTCTACATATCCGAATGAATTAACATGTAATCATATTTATCTGGAAAATTATTTAAGTTATTTATCACGTACAAATTATATCTCATGACTATCCATTTATATATAATAAGTTTTTGAATTATGTTTCGCCACTACCTATATGAACTATATATAAAAAAATATATAAAACATAATTTCAAAAATGAGCTACACATGAAAGTAATTATCTCATGCTGTATCCACCGCCAACAAGTCCGCCTGACTTTTTAATGGTATGCAGAAATGTCACTCCTTAGGTATTTTCCAAATTTTAGATCCTTCAAGTTCGTCTTTTTTCATATTTAGCAGTTCTATTTTTACTCTTTCCTTGAGAATTTCTCACATTCAGCCAATAGAATACAAAATCTGTAGCTCATGTGACTATAATTAAATCGTCATTTCAATATAAACCGTTAAAATCTTTATAAATTTGTGTAATTGCTAATTCCCAAAGCAGAGCAATATTGCAATTGAAAGAAGCATATATACTAGGGTCATAGAAACTATGATTGGATCGTAGATTTTAATTTATTTTTTTACTTTATTTGAAATTTATGAAGTTAGAGTTAGAAATGAAATTGTGATTACTTATACTTTCATAAAAACATAGCTGGAAATGTTTATTTGAAATTCAAGAAGATAATTTAGAAAATTGGTGGAACACATTCTCAAATTTTAAAATCAACTCCAAGTTGGATTTAAAACTTTATACCCAAACACTAATAGTATTAAAAAAAAAGGTGAAAATTTATTTCAGCAAAAAGAGTGAGAAAAAGCAGGCAGGATTTAGAAAGCTTTTTACAAAATTGTTATTATTATATACTAGAAGCATAAAAAGAAACTATTGAATACAATTTTTGGTAGGATTGGGAAAAGAAAAGGCGGTAACTCCCCAAATTAGGAGAACAAATATGGCATTGGAAAAAAAAAAACTAAAATCCAACTGTATTTTAGGATTCAAAATCCGGTCCTTTTTGAACTATGATTCACTGACAATTATAAAAGGAATAGCTCCCTCTTTTGCACACTTAGCTAACTAATTCAAGCACCAAGTTTCCCCTCTACCAATTCTAACAAGGCAACCATGCCAAAAACATTAACTCTAGCCGATTTGCCTGCAATTTTAAACCAACAAAGTTTCAAACTCAAAGAAGGTACTAATGTATGTGTTACATGTTCACAAGTATATCGTCGTGGTACACAATTAAGATCAAGTAACCTATGTGAATTGTATGTCAACAAAAACTCCCGTAAAACTCCTGGTTTCCGTCTTAAGGTTACTGTTCGCGTAAATCGTTGTTGTTCCTCTAAAGTATTTTCTTCTTGTTACTTAATAGATCACAAAGCTG
>JBDJHY010224732.1:0-10447 GCA_039654485.1 Withania somnifera | reverse complement strand
GGATTGAAATAGGTTGAGCTAAAATATGGGCGGATCAATAACCAACCAAAACCTAAATGGGTTGGGTTTGATTTTTCCACCCCTAAAACTATCCACCTTTTGAGTTGTCTATAATTGACCATTAGAATATATAAAAGAGCATTTGTCTATCGCTAAAAAAGAGAATAAATAATTAAATTAAGAGAATTAATATGACTCAAACATTATCATTATAAAATATTATGCTATATTAACTAATAGTCACAAATAATGCTTGAATGATGTTATTTCACTATTTTATTTTATTTTATTTTATCTTTTTATAGTTATATACAATTCATGCTCTATTAAGTATACCATAAACCACATTATATATGCTAGTATTTCTTCTTTATATATAATTAGACATGTAAATAGTCTACCATCAACCACATGAATATATAAGGAATCAATAATATTATAATCAATGATAAAATTAAATAAATAAAATTAAAGGAAGAGAATTAACATCACTCAGACATTATCAAACAATTTAAGTAGTCCTATGGGAGTCCACAACATTTGGGAACATGGCCAAATAAGAAAAAGCAATACATTTAGGAAAGTAATGTTTCTGAAACATCAATTTGTTCTAGTGATGTGGTTCTTACGACTATTTCTCTTCCTTACACTCTTTTAGTCATATGTTCAGTTATTGTGGACTCTCATGTGATGTTTTAAGTTATTTTATAATATTTTAATATTGTTTATTTCCATAATTTTATTTATTTATTTTATTCATATTATTATTTAGCTATATATTCATATGCTCAATGATAGACTTTACACATATTCAAGTATATTTAAAAAAGAACGTTAGCATATACTATGTAGTTTATGATATATCAATATATACAAGAATTGATAAATGAGCAAAATTAAATTAGGAAAATCAACATCATTCAAATATTTTTAAACCACTTAGATGGTCCTATGGGAGTCCACAATAATATAGGCAATGTTTGTGAGGGGTCTTAAGACAAGTAATATTTTAGAAGAAGTAATATTTTTAAACATTAAGTTTGTTTTGATGATATGGTTCTTTTAACCATTGCTCTTCCTTATACATTTTTTAATTATTTATTCAGTTGTTGTATACTCTAATATGATGTGTTTAAGTTATCTTATGATTGAATAATGTTCATTCTCCTAATTATTTATTTATTTTTGTATTTTTTCTATTCATACAATTGTTGTGCTATATATGCATACAATTGATGATAAACTTTACACACATTCAAGTATATGAATTACATGGTCAATTATAGACTAAGTGGTGTATAGAGATTTTAATTATGAACTATCCAATTAATATCTATTCCTTTTAAGTATACAATGTGATGGTCTATAATTGACTATTAGGGTTGATAATTTTGGTATTCAATTATTTAAGAGCATAACAAGCTGTCAAGTTTACGAGAAAGATAATTGTCTGGGTTTCTCTACCAAAGTGACTCACTGTACATTATCATCTGTCATTCTTATGTACGTCGTAACCTTCATCACTTGTACATTTAATCTTGGTAGATCGATTGTATTTCTAGGTGATGGACTTCTTCTATTTCTTCTGCTTTTCTACTTTTTCTATTCTTCTTCTTCATCTATCATCTCCCTTATAAACCCTAATCCTAAACCCCCCTCTAATTTCTAATGTTATTGCCATTTTTGGCTGACCGATATTCTCTTTTAGTATATTATATTGTTTTACATCTTTGTTTTATTCTTCAAAGTACTACTTGATCTTGCATTGAGATCATCACCGGATGATCACTAAGTTTCACTGGATATCTCATAGGTGTCTTGATTTTCGCTGGTATCTTGACAACACAATACCCATTCTCCATCTATGAAAAGTCAGAGTTGTTCTCCATTACAATTTCTTTCCATTTTTTTATCCTATTTTTCTTATCATAGGAAATAGTGGGATCTAGAGGGAGATGACAAAAATTATGACGAACAATTCAACATCAAATTGACAGAATCCACCTAATCAAGTGAAATTTGAATTTGTATCTTACAATTGAACCCAGTGAATTATATAACAAATTTTCTTTTCTTTCCTCTCAATTTTACTTGTATTATTTCTCCGTTCTTATTGAGTTCTTTGTAGACTTTTCCTTGATTGGAATTTGAAGTTTTTGGTCATTGTTTATTACTTCTTGCTGGCTGGTTGTGGTTAGGCTATTGTAGTTTTATTGGTTCATTTACTTAGTGATTATTTACTTTTATATTAATTCTTACTGGTGGTATATTTTGGCACCAGTCTATTTGCCTCTTTAGCTACTATCATATTCCATTTATTGTTCGGTTTAGTGACCCTTTTTGTTGGCATTTCTTGTGTTATAGTTGTGCGTGTATAAGAGTTGAGTTATTATATGTTCCTCTCTTTAGCCTTTTTAGTGGCTTTTTTGAATGGTATAGTAGGTTTTTGTTAACGACTGGGATTAAGGTTGGGTATGGGAGAGAGGTTAAGGTTGATGATAGGTTCAGGGTTGGGGTTTAGGAGGAGAGGGTATAGGGGTTAAGGGAGCCTCTTTTTTGGAACATAGGGACTTTTTAGCTATGTCCATAAAATTAGTAAATATTTTAATACAGATGAAAGTTAATATATCTTGTGCACAAGAGACCAAATGTGTAGGGACTAGAGCACGATGTGGAAAGGTATAAGTTATGGTATTTGGTCGGTGTGAGGAATATAAATGGGGTTGGATTCCTAGTCCATGACAAGCTTAAGGAGAAAGTGGTACAGGTAAAAAGGGTAAAAAAATAGGCTAATTTTAATTAAGTTGGTCATTGAAGGGTATACTTTAAATACTATCATTGCTTACGTGCTGCTTTTGGGCTTAAACGAGGAGGAGAAGAGGAGCTCTTGGGAGGTTTTGGATAAGGTTGTGAGAGGATGCATGAAAGCAAGAAAATTTTTATAGGTGGTGATTTCGATGAGCATATTGTTCCTCCATAGGGGGTGTAGAAGATGTACAAGGAGGCTTTGGTTTCGTGGAAAGAACCAATGGAGGGGCCTCTTATTTGGATTTTTCTAGAGCCTTTGGATTGGTGACAAAAGAATCAAGATTTCTTAAAAAGAAGTTATGTATGATAGATAGGGATAGGGAGCGGAAGGCTCATTAATTAGTCCATGTGAGGTGCATTGTCATGATTCGATTTATCAAGTCACGAGGACACCTACATCCAACCTTAGATGAACCACCCATAGATAGATAAAAGAAAAAACAATAATGAAAGTGATACAAAAGAGGAAGAAGATAAAATATACGAAGTTCGAATATCATAAAGTGGAAATAAACCTAGTACAATGAGCCACTAGTAGGGGTTCCAAGGGAAAGTACATTACTCCAGAACTAATACATGCATTTATTTATTAAAGTAAAACTGACAGAAAGTAAAGACAATGAAGAGATAAAAATAGGCTCTGGTTGCCAAGAACCATCTTCTACCTCGGGAATGATCCAATATATATGAATCCTTGCTAATCAGTTCAGGTTCTTGTACTAGAGTTTGTGCCAAGAAGATGTAGAAGTGTCATAGGAGTACCAAGAATCCCAAGCAATTGAGTACCCAATTGGCTTTACGTGATGACTAGGCACATATGAGAAATAAAAGCAATAAATAGATAGACAACAAATAATGGTCACAGAAATAAAATAAGTAGAGAAAAATAATAAATAACTAGCTAAACAAAACACAAGTAGGTAAATAATTATATTAGTCTAGCTAATAATTACCTAAGATTTAGGAAAAAGGAATAGAATCGTACTTGAAAACATGTTCAACTAACAAGTGAATATAAAATAAATAGATATAGAGGTATACCATTAGTCTCAATGATAGGACATAAGGAAAATATGTTTATAATCAAATCATGAAGTAATACTAGATAAGATAGGAAACCTGAAGAATGTAGCCAACAACTAATATAAGAAGTAAAAAAATGAAACAAGTAAAGTACAATCCCAAAAAGTGCTCATACACCCGAGGTATATATACAAGTAAAAACAAAATCCTTAACCACCCATACAACCAGAGAGTACAATCAGCAAACAACAAACCAATATAGAAGTATTTAAAATGATATGATCATTCTAGTCAAAACCTATATACTCCTCCTTCAATACCAGTTGGTCTAGGGATCAACAAGGTCCATGGGGGCCATCACCGCATATCATACCATAATCTCATAAGTATAATTATAACCCCGTTGGTTCTATCTATATAATACAAATCTCAGTATCATTACCCGGGCCATTCACGGGGTCAAAAAATAATATAAACCTCAATGTATAGCACTTGGATGCGATTGAGACTAATATCTATTTGAAAACAGTAGAAATGTCCATCTTTAACCTTTTATCATGAAAGATCCAGTGAAAAGCATTAATTTATATCCTTTTAATCATATATTACTGAAAAGGCATCCACAAGGCCATGCAAGATTTCAATTTCAGTTATATTTAGCTGTCGGCCGTAGAATAATAGAAATCAATGCATAAAAATATTTTTCATAATAATATTGTGGACAATCACTGTTGTCGGCTTTGCATAGGCACATATTACAAAAAAGAGAAACCGACTATCGATTTTTGTGACTCACAAAAAATCCCAATATCCCTTCATCTACTTTTAAAGTCAAAACAAGGCCAACATAAGGACACGAGGGTAAACTATAATAATGTCACAATACCAAAGCAGAAAACTAAAATCTAGCTAAAAAAAGTGGAGAGTGTGAAAGGTGTCATTTCTAAAACCCAAACCAAGCATAATCTAAATACTATAATTACTTCTTATAGAAGTCAAGTCTAAGATTGATAAGTCATAGCCTACATGACATCTAAAGAATAAGCTTGCAAATACCATAAATCAGTTTGAACAGCTCCAAAAAGGCACCAATGATCATGAAGGTATCAAAATAATAACCTATACATTGAAAGGCATCAAATGACACCTATAAATCTAAGATTATAGCATGGGCCCAAAATTTGCATCAAAACGGGCCCATGGGCCTAGTAACTAAAAATTTGAGACAAAAGGTATCAAGTACCCAAAATTTGGGATAAAACGGAGTTAAGAATAAGCTAGAATCAATCATAAAGTGAAGAACAAAGTTGAAGAATATGGGAAAAACTTAATGAAAAAAATTACCAATAATTGAAGAAAAATAATTATAAACAATCTCTAATACCACCATCCTCACATGCAAAGAGACAAGGTTTAACAATAGAGTAAAGTTGATTTTTGAAGTGGAGAAGATTAGAAAAAGCTAAAACTTTAGAGTTTGAAGAGTATTTATTCTCACAACAACCATCACACCAGTGGAAAGGAGGTTGTCGGTGAGATGTCACTAGTGCAAAGGAAGTATCACAGGTCCAACCAACTACAAAAGGGGCCAACATCACACCTGTGGAGGAATAATCGTAGGTACGATCATGAAAAAGGGAAAAGGGAATATTGTAGGTGCAAAGTCCATGGGACTATGCTTCATGTGGGTATGATCTCGCCCCTGTGACTAAAAGTTCAAAGGTGCACGTGCACCAGTACTTGTGAACCAAAATTTCAACTTGGTTAGAATTCCTCCAATGAAGATATGAAATAAGTTTGAAAACCAGTGAACACAAACAAAATGCAAATTGTATGAAAATGACATTCTATACTAAATGGTGTAGATGAAATTCTAATCCAAGATTGTTTCGCCAAAATATTGACTAAATCACCTCTTGACCTAAATTTCCAAACTTCCAAACGACAATCCAAATTGAACATGGCTAGAACGAGGCTCAAATTAATAGATCACCTAACCCAAAATCCATATTACAGAGCTAATGGTGTAGTTGGATTTTCAATTCGATGCTCCAATCATCAAACTGACAAAATTCAAACTTTCCAATTGTAAAATAAATAAACATGAAAAAAGAGATAAAATCACAAAAAAGGCTTTCGGATACCAACCAAGAGTTTGTTTAGACCAAAAATACATATCCAAGAGATAACATAACTAATAGAATTCAATTCCAAATTCATTTCTAAGGAATGTTGGCTGAAGTCAATAAATTTTTAAATCTAAGGCATTAATAAAACAAAAATAAAACCTAAATGAATGACCAGGACCCAAACCACCAATCTAAAAAAATTATAAATGACTTGGGTTAGAAAAGTACAAAAATATAAAAATGATTGAAATGGTCATAACATGAATCAATGGTGAAGACGTCAAGGTTATGGTTGAGTATGTACTCATTCAAAGGAGATAAAAGTCATACTTTTATAAAATCTTGAATGGAGTAGGGGATAAAGACATTGTGTTGAGGGATTTAGAGCATGTAAGGAGGAGTAGGGATTATGATTATTATAGATGTATTAAGGTGGAAAAGTATTTGGAGAATGCTCTGGGGTAGAGTAACTAGGAGAGATGAGATCTCGGTGAAATTTCGGAAGAGCTCAGGTGGTGCAGGTCTTGTGTCGCTTAGTGAATCGTTTAATGTCATTTTTTGGATGGTGAAGATGACTGAAGACATGGAGATAGAGTACGATATTTCCATTGTACAAGAACAAGGGTGACATTAACACACTACAAAGGTCTGGAAAAGGAATGGTGGAGTTGAGGTTGAGGAGGACCATCACTATTTTTTAGAATCAAATTGCATTATGCCTGGTCACTGGACTAAAAAATCCATCCATATTGTTAGGAGAATTTTGGAGAAGTATAAAGAGAGGAAAAAGGGTTGGTACTTGGTGTTCATCGATTGGAGAAGGCCTATAATAAAGTTCCAAGGGAGGTTCTGTGGAAGTTTTTGGAAGTTAGAGGTATTTATGTGTCTTACACTAAAATTATAAAGGATATGTATGATGTATCCAAGACTCGTGTAAGAAATTTGAGTAGGGATTCTAAGAAATTTCCTATTTTAATATAGTTCACTAGGGTTCGAATATTATCCCATTCTTATTTTCCTTGGAGATGGATGTATTGACGCACCAAATTCAGGGCGAGGTGCCTTCATGTATGTTATTTATGGATAATATTGTTTTGATCAAAGAGACTTGCATAGGAGTCATTTCTAAGTTAAAGGTTTGGAGCATACTAATATAAAAGGTTTCATTTGAGCAAGAATAAGATGGAATATTTGGAGTGCCGGTTTAGTAAAATAATTTTTGAGGCTGATATGGTAGTGAGGCTTTATGGCCATGTCATTTAGTAGGAAGATAGTTTTAGGTACCTTGGGTCTATGATCTTTGGAAATAGAGGATTAATGAGGATGTCACTCACCGTATAATGCAGGATGGATGAAGTGAAGGCTCACTTTGTAAGGCTTGGGTGATAAGATAGTTCCCCTTAAACTTAAAGGTATGTTCTATAGGATGGAGGTTAGACCTTTAATGTTGCACAGAGTAGAGTGTTGGACTTTCAAGAGTTCTTATCAAAAAGATGAAGGTGAAAGAGATGGGGATGCTATGATGGATGTGTTGATTTACTAGGAGTGATTGGGTTAGGAATAAGGTTATTTTTGACAAAGTAGGGTAAGTTCATATATAAAGAAAGTTTAAGATGATTTAGGCATGTGATAAGGAGAGGCTCAAATGCTTCAATGCGTAAGTGTGAGAGGTTGGTGCTGAGTAGTTTCAAGGGAGGTAGAGGTAGACCACGTATTAGAGAGAAGTGATTAGATAGGACATGGAGTAGTTAAAGATTACCGAGGATATGACCTTAGATAGGAATATATGGAGGACATGAATTAGCATGGAAAGTCATTAGGAAGGAGTGAGTTCTTGTTAGTAGGGTTGTGTGTTTTGTGTTGTTTTCCATGTTAGTAGTAGTTGTAACGTGATGCTTTTATTGTCTTATCCTTGGAAGTATATTGATGTTTGTTGTTTAGGAGAGAATGGTTGTTGTATTATTCTGTGGAAGCATTGTTTTTGTTATTAGGATTTATTCTGTTACTATATTTTTTTTATTAGCTATGGTTTTGTGATGAGTGGAGGGTATATCGTAAATAGCCTCTATACGTCACCTCTGTGCTAGTGGTATAGACTATGTTCTCTATACCCTTTCTATAACCCACTTTTAGGGAATTTTGTTGGGTCTATTGTTGTTGTTGTTGTTAATTATTTAAGAGTATACAATAAATTATCACACACTGTATTTACATAAGATTTAAATCATGAATTTAGACAATTTAATATTCACCTATATTAGGTATACAATATGATGATCTATAAATGACTATTAGGATTATTGGAGTTTATAATCGGTTGTGGCATTCTTTTGGATGCCCGTGAAATGTTCCGCATGATAAGTCTGGTCATTGACATACTTATATATTTTGAATCTTGCTGAGAAGTCGTACTTTTGATCTGAAGCAACTAAACACAACCAGGAGATTTTGACTTCTCCGTGTAGTACATTTTACATGTATTCTTCATAGTAATATTGAAACAAATATTTTGGAAGCTTGCTTCAATAACACTTTAACCTTTTCTTGTCTTGGAAGGTTGTTTAAGATGAAAACTAATTCGATAAGAAAAAGAGTGGTTGGTTTGTGATCCCTTGACTTTCATGACCTGATTATTTTGTTTATAATGGCACCTGTACTCTATCTTGTAGGGCCACAACACAATGAAAATGGGCCACAACGCAAGCGACAATAATATAAAAATTTGAATATGAATTCTTAAAGAATAAGAAAAACAAAACCCACGACCTGGTATCCAGTATAATAGCCACTAAGTACAAGATATCAAAGAAAGGAATTCAAACACAATAAAATCAAATTTGTCTCATAAGTACATGATTCAGAGAAAACAGGGAAGAAGAATTGAATCTGGCTCCAGTCATCAAGAATTAACTCCTATCTTTGAAACCCTTAAGATAGTTCATGAACTCTAAACTCAGCATAAAAAACTTATACTAGGATTTTATAAGAAAAGATATAGAAGTATAGTACGAGTACCAATAGCTGAAGCAACGGGTTCCCAATAGGCATCATAGGCCAAATTGGTGCATATAAGAGATAAAAGCAAAACATAGATAGATAATGAAAGAATAGGTCACACAAGACAAACAAATAGAGCGGACCAACAAGAAAAGATAGATAAGAAAATCATGAATAGGTAAACAAGTAAAAAAAATCTATCTAACGATAACAAAAGACTCATATAAAAAGAATAGAAATATATCTAATTCCATACTCAACTATCAGATAAAATATCTGTACAAATAGGGCGGTAAACCGGTAGCCTCAGTAATGAAACAAAAGGAAAGAATGTATATCACTAACTAGCATAAATTGTAATAAGGCACGTAAGAAATAGGTAGGAGTAGTAAATATCTAGTAGGAGCATCAAGTACCGTAATAACTACAATCCCAACAAGCGCTCATACACCCGAGGGATACAAACAAGAAAAAAAAACCCATACGTCCACCCATATAACTAAAGAGTACAACAACAAATAATAAAAATGATAAAATAGTGCATAATGATAGTAAATGATGCTAGTAAAAATCTCGTATGCCTCTCCGCTGGTGCTCGTATCCCAGTAGGGACGACATATGGAAGGGTTTTTCCCATATACCTCTACTCATCCCTACACCCTTCCTCCAGCACTCGCAACCCAAAATGGAAAGGTCTTTGTAGGTCCTCGACTGCATACTAACTCATAAATCTCAAACTGTGCTTGAATCCCTTTTGGGCCAACCTCGATAGCATAAAATTCCATATCAGCGTCCAACCTCACCTCATCTGGGTCTAAAATTAGTAGAAAACTCAATGTCTAGCACCTGGTCTTAGTCAAATCTAGTATTAGTTTAAAAATAGTTAGAAATGCCATCTTTAAATTTTTATATTCAAAAAATCTATTTAAAATACAATTTTAGTCATATAATAACAAAAATGCACCACCAAGTCCATGCAAGATTTCAAAATTGGTGATATTGGGGTCTCAGCCATTAAATAGTAGAAACAAATGTATAAAATCAATTTTTCTTGATAATATAATGCACAACCACAATCAATAGATCCACAATTATCCTACTAGACCTACACAAATGCAAATAATCTTTACTACTACTAAGAACCATTAATCAATGCCCGAGACTTGCGGACATTCTAAATAACCCACCATACTAAGTTCCAAAGTAAATAGAAGGTCAACTCAGTGCCATAAGTTGGTAATCTATAATTTTATTAGAACCTCGAAGCAGAAAGCCAAATAATCAGACCAAAACAAGTGGACATGGTTGTAATGACCCTCACGGTCATTTATGATAAATACATGACATTTTGCATTTTAGAGCATTTCAGTAGTTTCCCCAAGTCATTTATGACTTGCTGGGACTGACAGTTCGGATCCCTGGCGACTCAATCGAGAAATATCTCAAATTTCCTATTTTAGAGCCTAAAACTAAGTACTCGTTGACCAAAG
>JBDJHY010224700.1:0-11140 GCA_039654485.1 Withania somnifera | reverse complement strand
TCGATGGTCTGACAATATCTAGGTATCCCTTTACCTTATAGTCTCGGTAAGTTATGGAAGATCCCCTTTAAGATCGAACAGTTGCATCTAATTGCGTATTAAACTAAGTGAGATGGAAAGATTTGGGTAATATATGTAACTCATAATCATATCACACAGGGGCAATATCGAGCAAACTGGCCCTGACCTCCTCACTCAGAACACACCTCCATAAATCATTCTTTGGGGATCCTAGGATAGTATCTAGTATAATGAACCTACTCACCACACTCATAGAAAGTATCCTAAGCCCTAGCCTGACCACGGTATCCTCGGAATGGCCACAAGATCTTGAAATTGGACCCTAGGTGGGTGAGCTACCCTACTCACTACCGGAGGCCTAAAGCAAGGATGGATACTGATGGCTAGATTGGGTGCTCAATCTAAAATCATAACCCCCCTAATCAGGGCCCTAAAAATCCTCCCTAATTGCGCTACCTCTTCTTGCTGCCACCTTGGGCCTGTCAAGCCAAAGTCTCCATGATTCGGGCATAGTCTGCAACATCTTAAAATGGCCACTGCATTACTAGTAGCAACTCAATTACCCTAAAAGTCTGACCCCATCCCATGATCAAAGCAGTGAAACTGCTCCTCCTCTAAAAATAACAGGTTTCCAGAATGTCTGGACAGGTTAATAAAACAGGCCTTATAATAAGAACCGTCATGGAGCTGTGATACAAACCCTTGAACTGAGCCTACAATGCCTTATGGATGCTTCTGGGCACATACTGTGCTAGGAAAGCCTGTTTCAACTATAACTAAGTCAGTAAGGCTAACCCTTGTGGCTTGCAATCTCGAAATACCTACCACCATTGATTGGCAGCACACTATAGAAGATAGGAGGTAAAATACATCCATGAGATTCCAATAGCTCCATGTCTACAGGAGCTCCTCATATACCATAAAAACTTGTAGGGGTCCTCCCCTTTGCTCTTGAGAACCTGGCAGGGGAGATCCGTAAAAAATAGTACAGTATCTTCCGCACCTCAAATAAGAGTAAAATAGGTATGGTTGTTGATGAAGACGCAATGGAAGTAGTCTAGAATATTGCAATCGGTGGTGCCGATTGTGGTGCTGCTAGGGATCCAGATACTAAGGAGACAGTGGACCCTGCGCCTCTACTTGAGCAGATAATTGTGACCTGTCTACCACTATACCATCTCTGAATGCGGTAGGTGGCTGATGAATAGGATGTAGCAGTGGCGCAAGAGGTGCTTGCTATTATGGCATAGCTGAGGTAATAGGGACCACAAAGCATGTTCCATACCCCTTCCTGGTTGGCAAGGCCTTAGCTCAAGGAACATATGGTTCAGTATTGAGCTCAATTGGACAAACAAAGATTACGGATAAGTGGAAAACATTGAAAATAGAGTTTAAGAGAAAATGAGGCACAAAACTAACCTAATATAAGGGGAAAATTGCAATAGGAGCCTGATCACAGTTCAGACTTTTCTCCAGCACACTGAAATCTAAAAATCTCAACGCTCAAGAATCGAATCAAGAATCCACCATTAGAGGTCATACCCAAGCTTAAAGAAGAGAAAACAATGGAAAAAACTTACAAAGGTCGAGGAAAAAGTGTCGAGGAAAAATCCCAGCTCAACACCAAAAAATTTCACCAATCACAAATTGAATTGATCGAAATATAAACAAAGGAAGGGGAAAATTTTAGAGGAAATGTTTGAGAATGAAATGAAACAGTGGCTACCAATTTATAAACTGGTCACGCCTAAGTGCAATTGTGGTGGCCAACACAATCATGCTACAAGTGGAAATAGAAAGCTACTCCAATAGCAGTCTGATGGCACAATTATACCAAATGGGGAGAAGGGATTGATTAGTGTGATCTCTCTAGGGAGACCATTTGTGCTAAACACCTGGATCTTACAGAAAATATACAACAACCAAAATTTGCTAACAAAGGCACAGAATCACAACGGAGTCCGAAAACAACAACTCAAATATGTACTTCAAGTGGAAAACATATTTTGGACTAAACGAAAGCAAAAAAAGGTCCATCAGAGGTTTTTTAAATGAAAAAGACCCCAAAACCAAATAAAATCCAAAAGGGCTATTTTCGACTTTCCATAGATAATTCAAAATCAAGCCCGAAAACCCCAGACGGCGAACTAATAACTCAACTAGCCCAAAATCATAATTCCAAAGCTAGTGAAATCATCAAATTCTAATATGACACTCAAATCACCAAAAGACCACCAAAGATTTAAAATGAGCTTTTGTTGAACTAAATCTCCACAAATTAGCTCAAACTCAAAACGAATTCCTAAGATACGAACTTAGGGTCCATCTGGATCAAAATCGGCAATTTAGAGCTAACAAAACTATCGAAATTATATTTCAAGAGAGTTTTTTAGGATTTCACTCTCAAGTTCCACCACTTGAACACTGAAACTTTAAAATGGAGAAACTGAGATAATGGGAAATCGAGCTGCCAGGGCACTAAACTATCAATCCTAGTAAGTCATAAATGACTTGGGGAAACTACTAGATAACTCTAAACAAAGAAAAAGGCTAAGAATCAAGTAAATGACCAGATAGATCATTACATAAACCCTTCTCACAAACAACAATAAACTCATTGGGATCTTGTCTCTCTACACTCGAGAAACTAGTGAGGGAAATTCACAAAAAGTGGTCTTACATCTGTTGCACCTCAGAAGCAGTAATAGTAGGAGTTGGAGCTAGTGTAGGTGCAGTGGAAGTAACAGTCTAAAATGGTATGGTCGGTGGCACTGGCTATGGTTTTGAGGCTATCGATAGGAGGGGAGATGTTGCACCCAGTACTGCTCCCTAAGAAGACGATTGTTGCCTATCTATCGATGTCCCATCAAACTTTTGTAGCATCTGCCTTAAGAAATCTCTAAATGTGGTAGGCGGTGCAAACTGTAGTGGGAGTGCATGAGCTATCTGTGGCTGTGTAATGGAAGGAGTAGTAACAATCGACTGAGCATCATCCCCTACCCCCTCCTAAATGACTGGGGGAGGGTATCTATCTACGGATGAACCATGGGTACTCACCGTCTGCGAATGAGTAAAGACAAGGTGAGTTTTTCTTTCAAAAATAGTATGGTATCATTGCATAAAAATATTCAAGAGATGAAAGATTTTCTAAGGCACCCTATAGCCTCCCAAATATTTCATGCAATGTTAAAGCACCGATCCACAAGACTCTACTAGGTACTTGCTCCAATGCCAAATTGACCAGTGAACCTAAGCTCTGAAACTCTGTCGTGACCAAATTTTGGGTCATTGTGGCATCTATAACCTCCTATAGACTATCATGTTCTTACAGCCCAGAGATACTGACAATGATCCATAAAATTCACAAACAAAAATCATGTAATAGCATAGTCAAAATACATACAAAACAAGAAGTAGAAATAGATATACACAACCCAAATCTCAAAACCTAGTTTCAATGGAATATGGATCTGCTAAATAGAGTATCCAAAAGATAAATATATACAAGTACAATTACTATGAAAAAGTAATACATAGGGCCTACCATGAAAAAATAGAGCATTTTATAATATATAGGAATCCACGATTAGCTAAAACGTCAAAGCTCACTGTAGTTTCCGTAGATTAGCAAATCTACCCAGCTTGCTCAAGTCGCTTCTAATAACCCCTACAGGTACCTAACCAACCAAAATGGTAAAAAAGTGCAGCATGACTACAAAACACGAATACCTAGTAGGCATCATAGGCCGATAGGGCTAAAATAAAATACAAGAAAATAAATGGTAAGGAAAATAAATCAGGTCAATAGTGATAAGTAAGAAATACAAAAGTAACTACTAAATACAAAAATATGTTAGAAGAACTAATGATAGCTACTTCTAGAAGAAAGGAATTATAGGAACTAAACATGTAGTCTAAGCATGAATGTCGTAATGAAATAATCAACTATCTCATAGGACCAGAAATGTCAATAGGAAACGTACTTGAACTCCATCTGAGTACACTATAACCAATTACTGCAATTGAAGGTAACATCAAGTAATAAGGCGTAAACATGAATATAAATAAAGTAAGGAACAACTATTGACCACTGGCATTGACAGGTGTCTGTCCGAGGTTGGTATTGTAAGGGCGAGGCCCTGATTACTGGCACTAACAAAGTCTGTGCGTCTGAGATTGGTATTGTAAGGGTGAGGCCCTAATTACTGGTATTGATAAGGAGCGAGGCCCCATATTTTGCACAGATAAGGTGATACCCAGGTTTCTAGCACTAATGGTACTGCTCTACTTTTCTTTCCTACACCTTTTTGAATTTTGTTTGTATGGTATGTGCCCAACGGGCTAAAGAGAGAGTCACGGTAGGTTTTTCTGTGTTATTTGTTGATGAGTGGCCAAAACACCACTCATTAAATCAAAATACATAGTTAAATTGCGTGTCTTCATCATCATTATGTCTATTTCTGACGTTAGTTGATGTGTATTTCAGGTAAATTCATATCTTTTGGAATAACCAAGCAAACGGAAGCTGAGAAGAAATAAAGAGTCTTCAAGGCTATTTAAAAGGGACCGCCATCTTGAACGATGAATCACCATCTCAACACCATACCGCCATGCAGGCCAGAGAGTTGATACGAGAACACTAGATAAGATAATGGACCACTACGGAAGACGGCGGACCGTCGTCCTAAACAGTGATCACTATCATCCCTTCTGGTGATGATATTTAGGCCACTGCCAATAACGGTGGTCAATCAATACAAACGGCAATCACTTAAGCTTACCACCGTATTGGAAACTTGAGTCTTATAAAAAGTATTTCTTCAGATACAGCACATATACAGAGACACACAAAAAAAGTAAAAATGGAGAGATTTGGTCTTAGGCTTTTTCACACCTCAACAAAGGGCTCAACACCACTACTACACTGTTGAGGTGAAGATTTGGATGACACGATTGATATATTTTTAACCATTTAGTCTCCCCTTGCTTTGTATTAAATATTCGTAGTGTGTTAAATATTCGTAGTGTTAAATTTGGATGACACCATTGATGTATTAAATATTCATAGTGTGTAGTTGGTTCTTTCTTGTTTGAATATTGAATATAGAGATATTTTCATATTTATTCAAGATTGTTGGGTTTTAGTTTTATCTATTGCTTTTATATAAATTATTTACTTGTTGATTTGTATTTGGGTTTGATAGATCTAAATCATTGTGAGTTTATTGTATGCCAAAGGGAGTAGCTAACCCTAGGTAATGTCCATTTATCCTTGCTTGACTTGAGAAAGCTAGTTAGGATTGGAAACTTTGATTTAGCATTAAATGAGTGTTCTCTTCATTAATGGATTTGAACTAGAGATAGTAAAAGTCCTATTAGAGACAAATTGAGTTGTTGTGCATGCTCTTTAGCTTGATTCGAGAGAACAAGTGAAGAAAGGTTAGCTAGCATTTGAGAGAATCTAGTGACACACTTTAATTATCATCCGAGAGGAGCTAATTGGAACTCAAAGGCTAATATTTAAACCCATGTATAATCAATTTAGTATCTAGTGATTATAATGGATTATTGATTGAATTAATCACCCTAGTGTTGTTTGCTCTTAACTTGGTTTGTGAAGCCTTTGGTCAAATCTTTGTCTATTTTTTATTTGTAGATTAGTGAAACCTTTCTTATACTTTCAAACCCCCCATCTCGTGATTAGACCATTCGAGTTCAAATAGTTTTGCCTTAGCCTTCTGTTCATACTCGATTGCCTTTACATTGTTCCTTGTGGATTCGACCCCGACTCATAAGTTGGGTAAATATATTTTTACAACAACCGCGTACACTTTTAGATTGGTTTTGGAGGTGTAATTGAGCTTTAACATTTGTACTTACTGGTGGTAAGGGACTCCAGGTAGGTTTTATATGTTTACTTTCTATTCCTTACTTAACCGTATCCTTCTATTCGATCCTTATTCGTCGCACATGCGTGTATAGCATTTTGATTAGTGAGGTTTGGCTGAGCTAGAGTCCAGGTATGTTTCCTTACTTCGTCTTTGGGTTTTCGGATACCGCTCACTATGGTCTATGTTCTTCATGTTTTGGTTTTGTAGATTTGTACTTTTACTGCTGGTATCTTACCTTATTTCTTATCTATTAGTATTACCTTTTCTATACTATCATTGGCCTGTTTTGCTTTCCTCACCTTTATTACTCATATTTTATTTTATCCCAGTCATTCCATGATGCCTACTAGGTACCTTTTTTAGTACTCATGTTGCACTTATGTACCTTTTCCATGGTGTAGCTACCAACAGTGGTTATCAAAGACGTTGTGACCATGTGGAGTAGATTCAGATGATTACAGATATTACTGTGAGCTTTTCCATCCGAGCTGATCATGGTTTCTTTGAATTTATCTTGACTTACTTTGTCTACAGCAGGCCCTGTGTTGTTTTATGTTTTGCAGTAATTACTTTGTATTTTCTACATATTTAATATTTTGTAATTTGCTCCTTATGCCATCGATAATAGGTTTTGGGATTTGGCTATATATGTATTCTATTTGGTTTCTGTTATTTTAGGTAATGTTTATGCCTTTCTTTTCTTCATGGGATGTTTTGAGAGATTATAGCCCATTGTGCGTACCTCCGGGCTATAGGGTTAGGCTTGTCTACAAGAGGGTTGTACACGCCATCATGAGCTGAATTTTAGGTCATAACAAAGGGAGCCATGGACAAATCATCTGGTGATAGACAGAACTCTGTTCTTCCGTTTGTCACCTCAATTATGCAGTAAACTTTTATTTAGGAGAAAAACATTGGGTGGACCATCTTGAGTCAAACTAATTGTCTCCTGAGACGTCTCATCTTTGAACATATCTAGTGTTATATCTTTTGGGAGATGGATTCAAACGAACCGTATGTTAGTGGGCACCTCGCCCACTCCACCATCTGACTTGGCCTTCTTGTCCAATGCCTTTCCTTTTAGGTGATGGGCTTGGATGAGCCATTCGATGATAAGAGAACAGCCCAAGAATCTTGCAAAACTTGCCTTTTCTATATAATTACACTAATCTTCCTCATATTGACTTAACCTTGCAACTACTCATAAAACGCATTAAAACACAATGTTGTTACTCAAGAACATGCTTTATTTCCTAGGTTTTAAGTGCACTATATGATGTAAAACACCATCATATTAACACCCTTATCCTATACATTTGTTTGTCCTTGAGCATCAACAAAACTTGTACATATTAAACACTTAAAACACCCCTAGTACATAACTCATCTTAGTGCAATCAATTATTAGGCATCATATTGCATTGTCTAATAGAATCTATTCATACACTGCAACATTTTCAAGTGAAGTACGGAAAGACATTCACAAGGCTTGTGTCCCCTCGAACTATAGCATTAACTTATTCACTACTGACCAAAGTATCAAATTGCTTGTTAGAAGTCCCACACACAATGAAATTTATTTACATTGGGACTAGGAAAGTATCATATCACACTTAAAAGAAATCTAATTGGATACACAATAGCCATAGGCTTGCCCTTATCAATTACAACTCAATTTTCAGCAGGTTGACCTGAATCACGTCAGGACTTTGTTTGGCTTATAATGTTGGTTTGAGTGATGGTAGGGCATGATTTGGGAACTTAGTGATTGTCTCAGTTTGTTCCGTTATCCTTCTCTTTTCTCTTCCATCATTTCCTTTTTACAATCTTCTTTTCGTAGTACTCAACCTCGAGCCCATATATTATAAAACTATAACACCTCCCTTTTCTTTTTGTATACTCTTTACACATAATGTTATGCATTTTGATGTATATATTTTTTTCTTTTCATTTCATTTCTTTTCTTTTGTAAGATACGACTTCATGATATCCCCCTCAACCTAAATTCAAACTTAGGTTAACGACATATTATTTTCTACTAGACCAGGGCCAAGACAGAATGATTACCACTTATTATTTTGCGGTGTTTTCTATCCATCCACCCTAGACCAAGGTTAAAGTTCCTAAATCTAGGTTCACAATATCCAATACAGAATAGGGACGTAACAACGACTTCTTATTTTTTTCTTTTTTTAGTAGGGGGGAGGGGGTAATTCAACAGTTGGTTTTAGAAAGATGTTAAAGGGTTAAACTTGGAAACTCATCACTTATTTGGTGAAGCTTTTAAGTCCTTAGTAGCTTATCAAAGAAGTCCTAGGCTCATATTCATATCAGCCTACTTTTTACTTAGTTAAAATTTGAACAGCGCAAGTTTTAGATATTATATACACAAAAAGATTATAATAAATTACTCTCCCACACTTACCTGTAGAAAATCATATCAATATAAAATTCATAAGAAACTGGTTCAAGGAATACAAACACAATAAATAACAATCCTTACTGTATAGTTTAGAGTGAAATACAATCAACAGTCAACAGAAGCCAACAAAGTATCTTAATACTGAAATATTTTTGTATACATTGTTATCAATGTTTAATGAGATACGCCAAAAAATAATAAATAAAAATACATCAAAATAAACTTAAAATGCCATTTCTTCTTGATAGCATGCTTGAGGGAAAAGATTCTAGCAACAAAAACCCTCAGACACATAAGAAAAATATAGTACACCCCTCCCACACAAAAATGGTGCGTTGTCCCCAATGTACGACATATAAAGTACAATATTATAAGAAAATAAAGTGTACCACAAAATCATGACCTGTGTCATATAATCTACCTCGAGAACAACCCCAGATAGGTTTTCATCATCTATACGTTTATAATACACAAACTACACTTTTTTCAAAGCATAAGCAGTCAGTTGTCAAAACATAGAACCTAACTAGGTTAGGGTCGATCCCATATGGAATAGGGTGTCGTAAATACACCCAACAATAATAACTAGTAGTTAGTGCTTGTTTCTAGCGATAAATAGAAAGTAAAAAAGAGGATTTATTGTATCACAATATTTGTTGTTACTATTAATGACTATCGATTGAGTCAAGTGTAATGTTAACCTAGATTCTTGTTCACCAGGGCTCAACCAACCTTTGGATTGTAATCTTTACAGAGTTGCATAATCTTTTCCAGACGTAGAGTTACATATAAGAACAATGCTATTTACTTAAGTGTTTTTCAAACTTTAATCCTAAGAAAAACTCTTTTACACTAGGTTAGGGTTGTGAATAAGTGCATTGTTTTTGTTATAATAACTCAAGACGATTACTCTTGCTACAGCAGCAATCATTAGATGAGGGTTAATTCCCCAAATCTCTTAGCATAATCTCAACTCGTAGTTTTATCCATAGGGTTAGTGCTAGTTAAACCTAGGCGTTTTCTAGTGTTTACAACCACTATAAGTCATTTATTATGTAGAAATTATATTCATACATCAGAATAGATGCAACAACCATATGTACATTACAACCCTAATGCAATTTAGCCCATGGTTCTCATAACCCTAGGGTTGGGGTTTAGCCCACCATTTCTATCATCCTACAATAATGCAATCGTAAAGTAATGAATAACATACTGTAGAAGTAAACGTTCAATTGATTATAGAATAATTCTCAAAAGAATTCAAAACTTGTGTTCTTGAAAGAGTATGTTTATCAAACCCTAAAATCACAAGTCTCTCCAAGTAGTTATGTAGTATGTATGTAATAAGTTGTTCTATGTTCTATGCTAAATTTTCCTTTTATAGAGTATGGATATAAGTGAAACAATAGAAACTCGGACTGGACCTTCATAACTTGGACTGGGCGTTCATTTTATCTTTGGCAAAACATGAGGCAAATCACCTGGTGAAAGATAGATCGTATGGTCTTCCGTTTGTCACCTCCTGTGTCCAGTGAATTTTCCATCAGATGGTACCCTTTGGGAAAATCATCTCCTAGCAGATGGAACGTCTACTAGGACCATCTGGATCTTGTTCTTTCCATCGCTTGTTTGAGTTATTTTTTCAAGTATGATTTCCATTGGGCAGATGGGTAGACGACTCATCTAAGGGTACGCGAGTCATCTCCTCTTTATGTAAAAATTGTCCATTTTCTGTACAATTGTTGCATACTTTCTCAGATTGACTTAACCCTGTAAATACTCAATAAAAGCATTAACCACACTTTTATCACTCAATAACATGCTCTATTTTCTATCTTTTAAGTGCATAATGTGATATAAAATACCGTCACATAACACCCTCAACCTAAAATGGTTGCTGGTCCTCAAGCAACAATAGAACCAGTACACATCAAACACTTAAAACACCCCTTGTAAACAATTTATCTCAGCATAAACATTCATTGGGCATCATATCATATCAGTTAACTGTATCTTATCCACAAACTGTGACTTTTCTAAGTGGAAAATTGAAAGACCTTCCACAAGGCTTATATCTCCTACACTACTGCATTAACTCATTCAAAAATGATCTAAGTACCAACTTTCTCTCATAAAAATGAAGTCCCACTCACAATGAAATTTTATAGAATATTGGGACTAGGAAGATATCCCCTCACACTCAAAAAGAAATAAAATTATAGACACCATAGCCATAGGCATGCCCTTATACATTACAACCTAGCATTCAGTAAGGTGACATGAATAACGTCAGGACTTTGTTCGAATTATAATGTCGGTTTGAGTGCTGGTAGGGCATGATTAGTGAACTTGGTGGCTGACTTAATTTGTTCCATTACTCTCCCTTTCTTCTTTCATCATTTTTTCCTTTACAATCTTCTATTATTTAACACTTGACCTTGAGCCCCTTTTTTGTACAACATGAATTCTTCCTGTTTTCTTTATTTTTCTTTTCTTTTCATGATTTTTCTTTTGATTACTTTTTCCAAACACTGTTGAATACCTTTCTTTTGTAACGAACAGGTTCATTGTAGCAACCCTCAACCTAAAGTTAAACTAAGGTTGAAGACACATTACTCACTACCGAATCAGAGCCAAGATAGAACGATTTCCACATGTTATTTTGTGGTGTTTTCTACCTAGACACCCCAGACTTAGGTTACAATGCCCAAGTCTAAGTCCACAACATCCAATAGGGAATTAGGGCTATAATAAAAACCTCTCCTTTTAGTTCTTTCTTTTCTGAGGGTACTTAACAGTTTGG
>JBDJHY010224689.1:0-11141 GCA_039654485.1 Withania somnifera | reverse complement strand
TCTAAAAAACCTACCCAGCCTACCATAAAAGAAGGACATTGATTTTTTGATTGACTTAGAGTCTGGAACCAAGCCCACTACAGAGTCGAAATTACTGAAGGTTCAGCTTTAAGACTTGTTAGATAAAGGTTTTGTTCATTGCAGTGTTTCTCCGTAGGGTGCAATAATTTTGTTCGTTAATAAAAAGAATGGTACTATGCAGATGTGTATTAACTATTGTCAGTTGAACAAAGTTATAGTTAAGAATAGATATACTATGCCAAGGATTGATGACTTGTTTGATCAGCTTTAGGGAGAAGCAATGTTGCCTAAGATTGACTTGAGATTAGGTTACCATCAATTGAGGATTCATACGGAGGACATGCAGAACACAACATTCAAAACTTGAAATGGTCATTTTGAGTTTCTTTTTATGTCATTCAATTTGACTAATGCTCCAGCAGCCTTTATTGATTTGATGCATAGGGTGTTTAAGCCCTACCAGGATTCTTTTGTGATTGTGTTCATCAATGATATATTGGTCTATTCGCGTAATAAGTCTTATCATGAGAAGCACTTGATGTCAATACTTTAGACACTAAGATAGCACCGGATTTATGCTAAGTTCTCAAACTGCGAGTTTTGGGGTGAGGCTGTTGCATTCTTAAGGCATGTAGTGTCCAAAACTAGGATTAAAGTTGATCCAGCAACTATTCAGGCAGTGCGTGATTGGTTGAGGCCGACATCTCTTTCTAAGATTCAGAAATTTTTTGGATTAGCAGGTTACTACCAGTATTTTTTCGAGGGACTCTCATCAACTACAACACTTTTGACTAAGCTTACTAGGAAGGATGTGGCATTCTAGTGGTATAAGGATTTTGAGTTGACCTTTTCGAGGCTCAAGGAGTTGTTGACTTCAGAGCTTGTTTTGACATTTCTAGCTGAGGGTTTGGGTTTCCCTATGTATTTTGATGCTGCTAGTGTTGGTCTGTGCGTTTTGATACAGTAAGTCCATGTCATTGCGTACTCATCAAGGCAACTGAAGGTTCACGAGCATAACTACCCCACTAGTGACTTAAAGTTAGCAGTGGTAGTATTGGCGCTCAAGATCTGGAGGCATTACTTGTATAGGGTTTAGTGTGAAATCTTTACTTACCATCACAGTCTTCAGTATATTATGAGCTAGAGAGAGTTAAATTCCATCAAGTAGAGGTGGATTGAGTTACAAAAGTACTATGATACTACTATTCTTTACCATCCAGGCAAGGCAAACATTGTGACTGGTTCTCTGACTCGACAAGCGGTCAGTATGGGTAGCTTAGCATCCTTGGTAGTTTCTGAGAGACCATTGGCAGTGGATTTTTCAGTCATTTTCTAGTCGATTGGTTATACTGGATCTGTTAGATCCCAAGAGATTTTTGGTGTATGTTGAGACACGTTCTTCCTTAGCAGATCAGATTTGACAATAATAAATTTGTGGATCAATGCTTGACTTTTCTTTGTGACTAGGTGTTAGATAGAGTAGCTGACAAGGTATCGATGGATTCAGATGGGGTTCTTTATTACAATGGTCTCTTTTCTGTGGCACAGGTTGGTGAGTTTGTTAAGATGATTTTATGTGAGCCTCACAGCTCCAGATATTCAATTCATCCTGGTGTAGCCTAGATGTATCGTGATTTATGTTAGTTATATTAGTGGGGTAGGATGAAGAGGTATATTATGGAGTATGTGTCCAGGTGTCTAAATTGTTAGCAGGTCAAGTAGGAACATCATCTGCCCGGCGATTTGATGCAGAGACCCCTCATTTTGACTAGGAAATAGGAGCTTGTGACTATGGACTTTGCTTCTAGTTTCTCGCAGACTAGCAAAGTTCATGATACTGTTTGGTTTGATAGACTGACTAAGTCAGTGCACTTCATTCCTAGAAACTCTTCATTTAATGCTAAGCTTCGGACTTAAATTTATATTTATGAGGTGGTTTGATTATATAGAGTTCTGGTGTTTGTCATTTCTCATCAAGGCGCGTGGTTTATCATAGTTTTGGAGGTCTATCTAGTAGATTTAAGTACTAAGGTTCAGTTGAGCACGTCTTTTCACCCGTAAACCAATGGTCAATCTGAGCGGACTATTTAGGTATTGTAATTTATGTTGAGAGTTCCATACCAAGGCTCAATCCAATTAAGTATGTGTTAGATTCTGGGGGTGCTTGGGATCAACATCTAGCTTTGGTAGATTTTTCTTATAGTAATAGCTATAATTCTAGTATTGAGATGGCACCATTTAAGGCATCATATGGTAGGCGGTGCAGATCACCTATTGGTTGGTTCGAGAGTTTTGAGGTTATAGTTCAGACTTCAGACTTGTTGCGTGTTTTTCTTGATCAGGTTCGGTTGATTTAGGATACACTACGAGAAGTGTAGAGTAGGCAAAAGATCTACACAGATCATAGGCTTCGTGCCTTAGAGTTTGGAGTTGGTGTTAGAGTCTTTCTAAGAGTGTCTTTGATGCGCAATGTGATAAGGTTTGGTAGGCCAGACCGTTAGTGATGTTTCCTACCATTTGATCTGCCTCCTATGTTTTAAAATAGTCATTCAGTGTTTCATGTTTTGATGTTGTGGTAGTACATTTTGGATGAGTCTCATGTCTTTCGATAGGATTCGGTGTAGTTGGATGAGAATTTGCCTTTTGTTGAAGAACCAGTGGAAATTTTGTCTTAGGATGTTAGAAACTGAGATCTAGTGAGATTCCATTAGTTAGAGTACAGGTGGAGGCACCTTTAGATCGAGGAGGCTACCTGGGATATTAAGAGTGAGATATGGAAGTAGTACCCACAACTATTTGATACATTAGGTACTTTCTCTCTCTTTTTATTTTTTTCTTTTTCTTGACTTTCGAGGATGAAAATCCTTTTACTTGTGCATGTTGTAATGACCCTCATGGTTATTTATGAGAATTACGCAATGTTTTCTACTGTAGAGCTTTACAGTAGCTTACTTAAGTAATTTATGACTTTTTGGGACCGGTATTTTGATTTCCTAGGCGGCTCAATTGAGATTTATCTTTCCTTACCTATTTTAGAGTCTAAAAAAAAGTACTCATTGACATTAGTCAACATACCTTCAATATGATCTTGGAATTAAATTCCAAAAGTTCCATTAGCTTCAGAATGCTGAACTAAGTCTAGATGGACCTTAAGTTCGTGTTTTGGGGTTTTCTTTTTAAGTTTGTATTAATTTGTAGTTTTCTATTTCAATTAAGGCTTAATTTAAAGCTAAGGTGATCTTTCGATGTTTGGATAGAATGGAATTCGTACTCTTTCATCAGCTTTGGAATGGTAATTTTAGGCTAGTAAGAGTGTATATGTGTTTCTTGGAGTGCCTGGTGTCATTTTGAGTGCCTTTGTAGATTCATGAGAATTTGGTTTTTCTTGGTTTTAGGGGTCATTTTGCTGAAACAACCACGGTTGGTCATTTTGATAATTGCATTGGATCTATAATGTTGGTTCAGTGTTGTTTACATATTAAGTTTACTGAAATTGGACAGGGAACGCTCATTCTAGACCCTCGGAGATCATGATTTGCATTGGTTGTGAAGTTGTAAGAACAAATCGCGGGTAGCACCTGCAAGGTCACCACAGCAGCCTATACTTCACCATATTAATCTTCCCCCTAGCGGTCATCGCTCCTGCGATTATCGGGTCAGCGATCTGATGATCGCATCAGTGATGCAAGTACTAGGGATACTTTGGTCGCCCCAGTGATCTCGCCCCGGCGACCCCAATTCCTCCCCTACTGAAATTGTAGAAACTATAAATAACTGTACACCCTTCAGTTCATTCTATTCACAAATCTTATTTCCATCAATTCTCTCAATTTTTGTGGTGAGTCTCTGTGGAAAATTCATCAAGTGTTATAGAAAAAGTCCCTAAATGTTTCCCTCGTCTTTCCCCACTCTCAGCAAGTCTCTTTCTTTATTAATTTCCTGAAAATGGGTTTCCTCCATTGATTATCAAACTAAGAAAAACATAGTATTTTTGACTATATCCAAGTTTAATGAATTAATTCTCATTCATTGAATTGTTCTACTTCATAGTTATTGTACCTTTGTTAAATTTCTTTACTTTATTAGAAAAGCATGAATCTTTTCCCCTTTTAATCAAATCTATTTTGGGCTATTTTGGATTCTGTCCCCTATTCAAATTGTGCTTATCCTTGGAACATGGGTTTTTGGTGATGTTAGGAACCCCGTAGCAAAGTTTGTTTTCCATTACGGCGAGCGGGGCCTACAGGACAATTTTAGGCCCGATGTTAGGCCTATTTCAGAACCTAGTATAAATTATATCGCTAGACCTGTACTGCTCCTTGGATTATTAATTCATAAGGTTTAGAGTTGTTGGAGCCCATTTCATATCAGTCAAGTTTACATTTGGATTGCAGCGCATTATTCATCGAACAATAGATAGACTCTGTGGGGCTATCTTCTGGTATATAGCTTTCATAATTGTATTAAATAGCGTCTGTGTTCTGGCTCTCTAAGTTTTTACCATGTACTTGGACCTCTTCTTCGTTCCATTCCCTATTTGTTCCCTATATTGGCTTTCGATATAATACGACATCTGTGACTTAAAATTATCGTTGTGATGGATTTAGATAGTCTATGGAAGTTGTAGAACACTGATGTGTGGGTTGATTTTGGGTTTTGTCCTAGGGTTTGGGCTATTGTATTGTACTTCTAGTTGTAGTTTAGTTGCGCCTGTGCAGGGGATAGGTTGGCTATAAAGATAAATATATTGATGTGTTGTTTATTCATTCTACAGCTGTTGAGCAACAGGCTCCATATCACCACTTAATTTTGATGTCATGGAGGCTAGATACTAATAATGAAGATAATAATGGATAATGAATAATAAATGATAACATGGGATCTTCTGATAATAATATAAGTTAAATGATCTTTCAACGTTTTAGACTCAACAGTGTACCAAGCACCCGATATTACCATTTTTACTTTTTTAGTCAAGGATTCACCCATGTCATGGGTAGATATCATTTGACTAATTAATGTTGGGATTAGAGTCCGACTATGTTCGGTAGTGAGTACTGACGCTGGTACTTGAGTCTGTCGTCGTTCGACAGTGAATACAACTTTTTGAAACTTGCCATACCTATTGGTTTGGAGGATTTGATGATCCTTGTTTCCTTGGGTACTTTGGTGATACCACTTTATTAAGGCATTGGATACCATGACTTGGCAAGTACGGCTTGAAGATACTATTGTTATGAGGCATTGGATGCCAGACTAAAAGACCCTTCCAGCTCTGTGACTTAGGATGTGAGATTATCATGACGTTAGAGATTGTACGTGGTGGGCGTACCTTCATGGGACTTGACTCAAAGCTAAGGAAACAGGAGGAGGCGTACAAGATGGAGGAGGGACATATGGGAATTTGGATTAGCCTTCCTTGGTTCCGACCTACAGGTACCGAAGGAGGAATGTACACAGGACATGTTACTTTATGGTGTGTATTTACTTTTCTACACTTTTTTTTCTCTGATTTACCCCTGGTAGTATGTGGATGCCTACGGGTAAGTGTTCTGTGTGTGCTGACTTTTTATGAGGGAATTGGTAGTGTTAATTTACTCTATATATTTACTATTTATTTATTATTATTGATTATATGTGAGACCATCTTGCTATGTGGGATATTTTTCTGAGGTATCAGTTGATTATTCCTTCCTTCCCTTTGAGGCTACTGGTATATCATCCCTTCTCTTTCCTAGACTACTTATCCATCTCTGTATTATTTATGTTGTAGTTTATATATCATTTCACGGATTCTAGGTACGTTCTCTTCTTTTTCTTGAGATCATGTTTTGATGTTTTTGCATGCAAAGCCACATCTATTAATTTACTTGCTTTCTATCTGAGTAGCTATCTTCTATGTTGCACTATTTTCTTTTGTTTCCTTACTTGTCTTTATTATATTTTTAGCAACATACTTGTATTAGACTTTTGTTTATACACTTTACTTAGACGATCTATTTTAATTACACTAATATCGGGTTTTGGGAGTTTATTGATTCTATTATTATATTTTGCTATTTTTTCATATCCCCCTTCTTATATACCTACTTATTACACTTGTTCTTTCCGCTATTATTGATGGTAGCCCTCCACTTCGACTTCGGACTACAAAATTGATTCTTATACTGGTGGGATAGTAGGTTCCATCATGATCTATGAAATCTGGTCATGAAAAATAGACTCCTCCTACAACCAGAAACACTACGGAACCAAGAGCTCTGATACTACTCTATCATGACTTGAAAATTGGGTTGTAATTGTGTATGCTTCCTACTGGTAGAAAATCCTAGCCCCAGCCAAGAGCGTAAAGCAATGGGCCAATACCAAGAACAAAAGAGAAGAAGAAGGGAGATGAACCGAATAAAAGAAACATTACATAGAAAATAGACAATCAAAACTAACTCCCCAGAACATGTTATCGTGGCTGTAGATCACCTATATACAAAGGTGTAAAAAATAAAGCCTACAATAGGAAAACAAAACTACATAATATCTAACCAGGACACAACTAGGAAAACTTTGACAATAGATCAATGAAATCCCCTAGAACAACACCAGCTATCTCGCACAATCGCGTTCTCTCTAGTGGATCATACTATGATTGCATTACAAAAAGATACAGAAGTGTAGAATGAGTACCAAAACAATGGTTACCTAGTAGGCATCATAGGTTGACCTGCCAAAAGTAAGCATAAGCAAAGTAAGGAGAGATCAAAGCAACTGGCTCGTGGCACATAATATACAACCACAAAAGTGTAACTGTAGTAATAGCTAGTAAGTGCAGTGAATGCTAACCTATCAATATATGCAGTAATAGCTAAAAAGTATGTAGGGAAGTCATAATCAGGGTATAACCCATAAAAATTGGGCCACGAATAAAGCATAAAAAAACACCACACGTACATGGAGCTCCAATGTAACCAACACAGGGAAGGACCAATAAGATAATACAAATATGCATGCTAAGCTAACAACAAGTACAATAAGTGCAAGAATGGTACCTACTAGAGAAAAAGGGATCAACAAAGTCTACTAACAAACAAACTCGACAAGCATCCTATATTCTCGGTAGGTACAACCATTCAATCAAGTAACCCAATGAGTACTGCATTATATGTCCTGAAGAGTACAAATCAGTGTTCAACTATATAAATGCAAATGGATGTTAGAAAAGTAACTATAAAACTAGTAATTTCGCACTCTCCTCCTTCGGTAATAAGGCATACAGTCAGGACCCACGGAGGACTCAAACCGTATACAACTACTCCCCTATATACCCCTCCCCCGCGTTATGCATCATGCCCTAAGAATGGAGATCCAGGTTAGCAGGGACAGTGGAAAGACTCAAACCCATATGCAAACCTCAAAACCAGCAACCGATGGTATAGTCATTAGGGAAAAGTACCAATCCTTGGTATCAAGTCGTATATCTTATCTTAGTGGAACTCAAATCCATCCAAATAGGAGAATTAGAATGGCACTAAAATCCAACAGCTGTTATGTAGGCAATACCCTTAATTTTGAGTGCCAATGTGAAAATAGATCAGGTGGTGTGAGAAAAATAGCTCCATACTGCCACCATAGTCATTGACACATATAATGTATAAGAAATCGATTTCTAGTTATTAGTCTATCAAAATCATTTACCTTTTAAACTAGTAATGCATCCTTGCAACATAGAATCAACAATAGGTTAAATAGGTCTGAGGCTGCTAACAAGAATCCACAGGATGACTGTTAAGCCCTAGTCACATAGTACATCCTCTCCTAGCCCAATTATGGTCTCAGTCCATGAGTACTTGCATAACAGAGGCCATAACTGCACGAATGGCACCCTATAAGGGCCAAGTACACTCCCATACAAGGAAAACATAAAGCTATCGTAGCTTAGTCCAATAAAATTCACTCCAAAATTTCCTCACTAGGATAAGGCACAATATCATCAGAAAGGGCTGCTAACTATCCAGCAAAGCCATATCTGACTTTTTATGTCCAACTGGCCACACACATGCCCTAATCAAGCACACCTCCTCAAGTACAACACAGAATAATTAGCCTACCTAGATTGGCTCTAAATTCAGCAACCTAAATTAGGGGATAGCTATTGAGATCTAACCACTAGTATAATCCCCTCCCAACGAATCTATATTCCAGAGTCAATGTATGAATAGTACGCACCGTAGGTGATACCAACCACACTACGTATAGAATCAGTTTAAAAAACATAGGTAGGGAAATATTATCCGAGGGCAAGTAACTAAGAATAAGCATATCGTGGCCCGACTAGTAATCCCAACCCCAAACTGGTGATTAACCATGCATATACTATGGTAATACCCAGTCTGAAAAAAGTAGACCATAGCCTATTTAGATTTTAGTGATATCCTAGAGAAACATGCACAAATATCATAGGAATCACATTCCAAGATCTAAAATGCGCCAGGCTAGAAAAAAGTAACCCACGTATCAGGATGAGTAAAACAGGACCCATTTCTACATAAATAGCGGGCTAGAAATCAAAACTAAAAACAAAACTTTATAGCTCAGAAAAAGGAAACATTTATTCCAACATGTAGAGCACATCTCTTGGGATAAATCTCTTGGGATAAATCTCTTGGTTCCCTGGCACATCTCTTGGGATAAATTTAAGACAAAAATAGAGGAAATTCAGGAAGAAAAACATATATATAAACCAACCGAATGGCTAATTTTTTCAGCCAAAGTGGATGACTTATCGACCCTAGATGATTTATAGGTCAAATGGTTGGCTTATCAGCCACCGACTTATCGACCATTTGACCAATTTATCAGCTATAGCAGGTAATTTCTTGATAGGTTTCCAACCAAAGCCCAAAAATTGCATAAGATGGAAATGGAGCCCGATTTTGACAATTCATACATTACATATTTATGTAATCAGTATTTTAGACCCAACAAAATCTATGAGAAGATCATTTGTGGTCTTATGAGTTGAGTAGGGCTCAAGGAAGCTATAAATACAAAGGGAACAACTATAAAACTGCCAGGGAACCAAACTAGATCTTAGAAAGCCATAAATCACTTGGGATGATTACGAGAATGATGTATGTAAAAAGAAATCGCGAAATATGAAAATGACCCCTAGGGTCATTATAGAGTATACATATTTACATTTAGCATTTATCTTATCATTATACATATTATCTCCTTGAGTATTGTATGTTAGTTGTACTCTCTGATAGTATGGAATGCCGAAGGGTTTGCATTCAGTTGGGGTTACCCTTTCACTTATTAATGTTTTGATTTACTATTATAGGTTAGATTAATATCTGTTGGATTTATTTTTATGCCTCTTTTATTATTAAATATGTTGCTTTTTATTAGTTATCCTTTCTATCACGTTATTTGAGGTTACTGGTATATTGCTATTTCTTGATATTTACATTTACTTCTTACTATAAATGCAAGACGAGGTTGCTTATAATAGAACCTTGTGGTCTAGAGCTTCCCTGAACCCCGCCATAGCGGGAGCTTCATGCATCAGGCTACCCCTTTACTTGTGCTTCTTATTAGATTAGCATGGATTTAGGTATGTTCTTCCTTCATTAGCCCGAGTCTTCCTTATTGATAGCTAGTGATCTAGGATATGTATTTTCCTTATCTTGTTATCGAGTCTCTTTGTTTTCTCTAATTTTTTTATTTTTGTGACTGGTATTCTATATCTGCCTACTTACTTCTTTTGTTTATTATATGAACCCAGTCAGTTTATGATCCCTAATGGGTACAAGTTGTTTTGGTACTCATACTATATTACATATTTTGGTGCAGACCTAAGTATGAGCGGTCCACGTCAATTGTAGATTCAGGAAAATTTTCAATTTCTAAGGTAGATGATGTCTTCTGGCATGACAAGCTTATATTTTACCCTTCCTTATATCACTTTCTGTTATTTGTTTTCGAGACATATATTTTACTTTCTATTTAGACATTTATTGTTTCTTAGTGGCTCTTGTACTGGATACTAGGTTTTCAAAATTTTATTGACTTCAGTTAGATTTCCTCTTATCCCTATACCTTATTTTTTATTATCTTATGATTTTAGTTTACTATTTAAATCTTGTGTTATTATTGGGTTGTTATCCTATGGTAGGATATAGGTGTCCTCATGACCTAAGAAATTGGATCATGACAAATTGGTAGTAGAGTGCTAGTTTTTCTAGTATCCCTGGTACATGACAAGTGTCTAGTAAAGTCCTACAGATCGGGTGCAATAATGTTCGTATCTTATATTTGGGAGGCTATAGGTACATAATTAGGAATTCCCTCTCTTATAACTTCTATGTTAAGCGTGTATCGTAGCTGGTCTCTTGAAATCTCATTTGTTCTTTTTCATAATTCTGCATATGAAATGTACGCGATCTTTGATAGTAGCAGGAGATGACACACCTATTGCACCACCAGTTGGAAAACCAGCTAAGAGTTGATTCCATAAGGGTCAGGGTAGAGGGCATGCCTCACTTGTGACTCCAGTAGGATCTTCTTCACAAGATAGTGCTTTGGACATTAAAACTGAGCTGGTACCAAGTCAGTAGCCACCATAGGTGCATGTACCAATTCCATTTTTTGCTCTTCTTTCATCAGTTCTAACTTTGACAATAGAGATGAGGGTTTCATGTTATAGTTGTTAGGTAACATGGGGCAGCCAAAAGAGGAAGAGAGACTTCAAACCCAGGGTGTTTCAGTCAAGGAGTGCTACCATCACCTAGTATATATGTTTTGGGGTAGCTTTCGGCTCTGAGTACTTATAATTCTGCCATCGTTTTCAATATTCCTAGTTCAGTGCTATTATTTTTGATTCTATATGTGGTTTCTCTTGTGCCATCTTATCTGCATTGTCTGACTTAAATCAAAAGTCGTTGGGTCAACTTTTGAGGTTGGTCCTTTTGAGATTTGTTGGTAACTGAGAGAGGATCCAAGTGATTTCATTGATAGATGTGAAGAAGGGTTACATACCTTAAGCATGTGACAGACCCACAGTGTTTATTTAACAATACATATGTAATGACCCTTATGGTCATTTATGATAAATACGTGATGTT
>JBDJHY010224679.1:0-11141 GCA_039654485.1 Withania somnifera | reverse complement strand
CACATAACTCATCAGAAGCAATAACAATCATATAAAAAGTATTATAGGCCCCTCATATTAATCAATAGATAGTCCTGATAAAATAATAGAAAAACTAAAGTCTCAAAACATACATCCCAATATGAAAGTCTCAACTCGCTAAATAATGAACTGCAAGTAAATTAGTTTACTAGCTAGTCTCTAACAAATAAAATAAAATAAAAAGGATAAAGTTCCGACCCTAGATAAATAAATAACTCCATAGGTTTTCCTCAAATCAAGTGAAGACTCACCACTAATCTTCTAGGAATGCAAGTAGTGTCAACCTACAACATCCAAGTGGTTGGCAATATATACATGGGGTTAAAGACATAAAACAAGAGCAAATCAGTGTAAAAAACATTTACTGACTACCTGAGAAGGTATAAAATAGTCTACATAGTATAATGATAAGTACTATTTAACGCAACAATTTAACATTCTATAATAAAAACTGTTAAATAGCTCCCATCGAAAATAAACTATGTTAAAATAGTTTAAATCATCAGTTTTTAACAAAAGATATTGACTTTGTTAAAAACAATCTTTCACTCTCTTCATTTCAAAACATTATATTTTAGCTTCTCTTTGGGAGTTTCTATAACTGACATACCTCAAGGCATAAAGCAATGAAGTACACATAATACCCTTTGTTGGGGCTCTCATACACCCCACAGGATGAGACACTCTTTCTTGTGGATCCAACCTGACACTCTAGGTACAACTTAGTGGATACACTGGTTACGGGTGTTGGGTAACTCATGAAAGCCTTGATGCTAATACTCCTCCCATAAAAGCTACATCAAGACTAGACACTTTTGACTTAATGAAACACCCTTAATGTACCCATAAGTCAAACTATGCTTCAATACTCTAGACTAATGGAACCCCATCAATGGAACCAAGTATTCCACAACATCAACTTTTACCATAGTTGGTCTACACTTTATATCAAAAGCTCAATTTGATAGGGTTAGTCAATTATTACTCTCGGCTTGCAAATAATGCTAAAATGATCATCAAAACTCTTAGTTTACTTGAATTAGTCAATTTAGACATGTTTTGTGTTCATACTAAAAATAATTTAAAATTTCAATTAATTATGACATTTCAACCCTCATATTAGGTTTTAAGAATAAACCTTGAAAACAATCATCAATTCTTACCTCAAAGCTTCTTTCTTTCTTTTAATCCAATAGAGAAAATATGCTAACTCATGAGTGCTTTAATAATTAAATAATCATTATTTAAAAATTATAATTCTAACTTAAAAACATCAAGTAAATCATCGCTTCATGGAATCATATTTTATAGAATTAAGAAAGAAACATGGCAGACTTCTACATCTTCAAAACCTTATTTATAAAAGGGTTTTGGGTCACAAAGATGAAAAGAGACCTTGTTGAAATCCCATGTACCTGATTAGCAGTATTTTGATGGATAAAAATCCACAACCAAGACGCTACTAAAAAGTCTCTATGTAAAACCATAGTTTAGCTTCTTTAGAGAAATTTGAATCAAAGGCTCTTTCTTTGATTATCTTTCCAAAATATAAATGGATTTAGGGCTTAGGGTATTTATATTGTTATTTTTTAGAAGCCAAAACATCATGGATTTATCCCAATAAGTCAAAGGAATTACCCAAAATTGCTCTCATTAAACATGAATAAAAACAGCCCCAAAACCACAAGTTCAAGCCCAATGGTCGTGGTCTTAAACACCACGGTTCGTGTTATGGTTTGTACTAAAGGGACTAAAAATTAGTTTTTTACCTTCAAAAGTACAATTTGGATAGTACAGATCATGATCTTAGTACTACAGGTTGTGGTTGGGTCTCGTGGTTCCTTCACAACACGTGGCAAGTTGTTGGTCCAGTAGTATGATGGTACGAGTCGTACTATTGGGCACTACGGGTCGTATTGCTGAGTCGTACTATGCCCTTAGGATATTTCATGGTAGAATATTTCTTAGTAAAATGCCAATAATGTTTTACTCCGAACTCAAGATGACACGCGATTTGTTGATTCGAAAACTAGACTTAAAGACCTTTATGTGGATAGGTAGTGGGTCAACTAAAGCTTTATATGTCAAAAGACATGGTCGTTTAAAGTTTACCCAAGCATGAAGTAACATCAAAACTAAGAATATCGAAAGATCCTTGAACTCAACTTTGTATTATGAGTTGCTAAAGACCTTAAATCACCTCAAACACTTATTGTCACCTATTTATCACTTTATCAACTGGAATCAAGTTTCAAGGTTTTACATTTACTCCCGCTTGGGATCATTCATCCATGAATAAAGAGAAAAACTAGAATAGAAGGAACTCAACTGTTGAAACTGGCAATTGACTTAAGCGGGCGTAAGTATGATATTCCGTGACTTGATTTAGTCAAATTAACTCATAATATGGTACTAAATTAGCTAATGAACATGGAAAATTCTGCTACTGACCTCAACATAAAAACTAGTCAAATAGCACATTAATGTAGATACATGGACCCAAGTATTACTACATCAACTCAACATCTATAGTCTACTCAACTCATGCATGAATATGCTCAATGGACTTATACATTATTACATGCTATATGCTCATAAAGTAAAATGGACATAGGTTGAAGAGAGAGGTTATTACCTCAAGAAGAAATGGAACTAGAAAGAAACAAGTGGAGATATTTGCTCATTATATCGACCAATGCCTCCTAAGTAGCTCCCCCAACTGCTTGGTTCCTCCATAGAACCTTAACTGATGCTATTTGTTTGTTCCTTGGTATATGAACTTGTCTATCAAGAATCTGAACGGGGACCTCCTCATAGGTCAAACTATAACAAATGATGATATCCTTGACTGGACCTGTCAAAGATGGATGACTCATGCATTTCCTAAATAAAGAGACATGAAACACAGGGTGAACTGCTACAAGCTATAATTGAATATCTAACTGATAGTAACCTTTCCTACCATCCTAAAATTTTATTAAGGGCTAATATACCTCGAAATCAACTTACCCTTCTTGCCAAATATCATGACTCCCTTCATAGGAGACACTTTTAGAAATACTAATCATCAACATCAAACTCTACTTCTCTCTTCCTCATATCTATTTAAGACTTCACCCTACTCTGGTTGTCCTCAAACTTGATATAATAGTCTGGACTTTCTTCATAGCATCAAGAAAAAAACTCTGGACCTACAACAACTGCCTCACTAATCCTAAACCAACTAATCAGAAACCTACATTGTCTCCAATATAATTCCTTAAATGGAACATCTGAATACTCGAATGATAGTTTTTGTTGTATGAAAACTCAATCAAAGGTATGTGCTCAATTCGATTACTCTTTAAATCAATTTAACACACCCTTATCATATCCTCTAAAGTCTGAATAGTCCTTTTAGCTTAGCCATCTATTTGCGGTTAAAAGTCGTACTAAAATCATCTAAATACTAGAATGATATTTTTTGTTGTATGCAAACTCAATCAAAGGTATGTGCTCAATCTGGTTACTCTTTAAATCAATTTAACACACCTTTATCATATCCTCTAAAGTCTGATAGTCCTTTCATATTGGCCATCTGTTCGTGGTTAAAAGTCGTACTCAAATAAATTTTTGTACCAAATACCTTCTAAAAAGATCTCCAAAACTGAGATATAAGTTGTGGACCATGATTTGATATAATAGAAAGAGGTAAACTGTGCATATGAACGATCTCCGTCAAGTAGATCCTACCATTCTGCTTAGCTGAGTAATGGGTGTGAATAGGTAGGAAGTGAGAAGACTTAGTTATTTGGTCTTCTATCACCCATATGGAATCATACATCTGGGATAATAGTAAACCGATGAAAAATATCCATATTAATCACCTCCCACTTCCATGTCAAAGTCTCAAACTGCTGAATATCACTTGTTGGTCTCTGGTGCTCTACCTTCAGCTATTAACAATTAGGACACTTCGCTACCAATTCCGCTATGTCATTCTTCATTCCTTCCAATATATACTCCTATCTCAAATCTTTATACATATTAGTAGATCTAGGATAAACGAAATACTGGGAAATATGATCCTCTGACATAATCCTCTCTCTCAACCTATCAACTGCTAGAAAACACAGGAAATCTTGATAATATAGAACCCCCCATGTCCCCCTTTGGGGATAACTAGCACCTTATGCTTATGGACTGCATCTTTCAACTTAATTAGATTCAGATCACTATCTTTCTTCTTATTCACCTCAATAACAAGAGATGTCTCAGAAGCATTTTAAACAAGCATACAACTATCTAAGCACCAATAAGTCTAACACTAAGGTGTGTAATCTATGTACATCTCTAGATAGATCCTTCTTGTCTCCATCAACATGTGATAAAATCCTCAAAGAAAACCTGCTAAGGGCATCAGCCACTACATTGGCTTTTGTGGATGATACATCACAATCATGTCGTAATCCTTCAATAACTCAAGCCATCTCCTCTATCGAAGATTTAAATCCTTTGAATCAAATGCATTCAATATGCTCTTATGATCATTCAAGAGATCTATATGCACTCCATACAAGTAGTTTTTCCCCAATTCCAAAGAAAAAACTACAGCTGAAAGTTCTCCATCATGGGTAGGATAATTCTTCGCATGAACCTTAAGTTGTCTAGAAGTATACGCTATAACCATACCATATTGCATGAAAGCCCAACCCAACTTAACTCTCAACGCATCATAATACAAAAAAAACCCATCAAAACTATTATAAAATGTCATCATTGGAGCAGTTGTCAACCTTGCCGTTTAACTCCTGAAAACTCTTCACATATGTACTAGACTACTCAAACTGCACCTTTTAGAGTCAAATGGGTCAAGGGAGAGTCTATGGAAGATAAGCCCTGGACAAACCTACAGTAATATCCAGCTAAACCAAAAAAAATTATAGATATCCGATAGAGTGGCAAGTCTTGGACAATTTTGCATAGAATCAAATATTTTTGGAATATACCCAAATACAATGACTCGAAATAATGACCAAGGAAGGCAACTAACTGAAGCGAAAACTCACACTTAGAAAACTTAGCATAAAGTTGATGCTGTCTAAGGTTCTAAAGAATAACTCTACTATGGTTTTCATACTCCTCCTTACTCCTACAATAAACCAGAATATCATCAATGAAGACAACCACAATTAGATCTAAATAGGGATTAAAAACCCTGCTCATGAAGTCCATGAAACCTGCAGGAGCATTTGTCAAACCAAAATACATGACCATGAACTAAAAATGGTCATAACGAGAACAAAAAGTTGTAATTGGAATATACAACTCTCTGACTTTAAGATGATTATAAACAGAAAGAAGATCAATCTTAGAGAAATGGCTAGCACCCTATTACTGATCGAACAACTCTCCAATCCTAGGAATGGGATATTTATTCTTGATTGTGACATTGTTAAATTAAAGAAATCAATGTACATATAAAGGGAACAATCATTCTTTTGTAGAATAGGATAGGATCACCCCATGGAGATACACTCAGACGGATAAACCCCTTGTCGAAAAGATCAACTAACTGGTCATTCAACTCTTTAAGCTTAACTTGCCATCCTATTTGGAGGAATAGAAATACGTTTAGTGCCTGGAATAATATTTATATCAAAGTCTATCTCTCTATCCAGAGGTACTCCAGGTAAATCCTTAGGAACGATATCAATAAAATCTCAAACTACAGGGACAAACTGGTTATCAGGAGTCTTGAACTCAGAGTCATAGAATTGAACTAAATGATAAAGACACCTCTTAGAAATAACCTTTCTATTCTTCATATACAAAATGAACCTACCCTTAGGAATGAGTCTACTCTCCTCCACTCAAGGAAGGTCTATCAGGAAGCTGGAAACAAATAACTTTAGTCCTACGGTCAGTAACAACATAAAATGAATGGATCTAGTCTATTCCTAGAATAACATCAAAGTATACCATATCTAACCTATGAAAATCAATAGGAATAACCATCCCTAGAACAGAATAGGAAAACTATGATAGACTCTCTCAACTAGAATAGAATTACCAACACGAGTAGGAATAGATAATAACTCATATAAAACATCAGGATCTACACTAAACTGTCTAGCAACATATAATGATATAAAATAAAGAGTAGATCTAGATTCTAAAAATTAATATACATCCACCTTATAAACTCTCAACATACCTATCAGCACATCAGTTGACTGCTCTTGATCATAAAAAGTACCCAGAGCATACAAATGATTTTTGTACTTGCCTGCACCGCAAGAAGTAATTGCACCCTGTTGAGGCTGGTGTGCTGCTAGAGATGATGTGTGAGTAGTGGTCTGTAATCTGGAACCAGTCTGATAAACTATGGTAGAATCTCTCTGTCGGTTCTCTGGAATCCTATACGAATATCATTTCCTCGAACAACAATCATGAAGACTGTAAAAAATTTGACCAAACCAAAATATCTATTTTTCTTGAGATGAAACTGACTCGAATGGCCCTCAACACACTTCAAACAGACAGTAGCACTGTCTTTCTTAGTTGATTGAGCTGACTTACTCTGTTGGTTCTTTAGAGTTATGAATGATGAAGTGGTTGATCCCCTAGATCCCTGTTGCTGTTGTTGTCTAAACCTGCTAGACTTTGGCTGACTAGCTCCAGAATAACTAGTCTTCGTCATCTTACTTTGTTGACTCTCTCTATACATATCCTTATCTTTGTTACCAGTCAACATGCATAATTATTCTGCCAATTTCCATATCCATACTTAGCATAGCTACCCTTACTACCTCAATCAAATGAGGAGTAAGACCAGACACAAACATATCAATACTAGTATGCATATTAGCAATTATCTCCGAAGAATACCTTGATGACTTAGTGAACTTTATGATGTACTTAGTCACAAACATAGAGCCCTACTCCAAATTCTAAAACACATTAACACTCTCTTTTATCTTCTCTCTAATAAATAATCAGCCCATAAATGCAGTCTCAAACTTATCCCAACATGATGGAACAACTCCAACTCCCATGTTCTTCCTCCAAAAATCACACGAAGACCTTGCAAAATCATTCAGCTGATAAGCTTCCAAGTCAAGCCTATTAATATTAAGAACTCTCATCATATCATAAATCTGATAAACCTCCTCAATAAAGTTCTTAGTATCATCCACAATCATCAAACCATGGAAATCTAGAGGAATAAACCCTAGGAACTCCATCACCCTCACAACTCCAACAACAAGGGAAACTAACTGAGCCATGAGAACCTAAACAATCTACTGAGCATATTCCATCACTTTCTGATCCATCATATGCATCATGTGGCATAACTCTGTATGGTGATGTCGGTTGGTAGATGTTGTAGCTCTGGAGCTAGTGGAGCCTAACTCCGATGGTTCCTATTCCCAGCCTGGCAAGATGATCTTCATAGAGAAATGATCCAAAACTTGTACATCATGAGTCAGAAAGAGGAAATATATCTAAGTCAAACTCCAAACATAAAATAGACAACAATAAAGGGAAACTTTTCCTAAATGTTCTGTTCCTCCAAATCATAGATGTGGTGCAGTCATACCCATAACGAAGATTCTTCCAAATGTTGGCTTTTGGACATAACCTAGGACTCTATGAACCTCGTTATATGATACCAATCTTATCACACCCTGATCTCACCCCTTAGGCGGGACCTACATCCTTAACATTAAGTTATCCTAGCATCCTTGAAAGAACTTCTTGGATCAAGCATAGAGCTACTCACATTAATCAGCTGAAGCAATAACTATATTACCAGAAGTATACTGGGGTCCTCATACTAATTAATAAAAGTCTCAATTACATAATAGATAAACAAAAGTCTTGAACCATAGATCTCAATCGGAAATTCTCTACTTGTTAAATAATGGACCGCTAGTAAAATAGTTTCCTAGCTAGTCTCTAATGAATAAAATAAAATAAAAAGCTAAAGTTCAAAACCTAGATAAATAAATAACTGCGTACCTTGTCCTCGAATCAAGTAAGGACTCACCAATCTGCTAATCTTCTAGGAATTCAAGTAGTGTCAATCTCAAACATCCGGGTGGTTGACAATATCTGCATGGTCTTAAAGACATGCAACAAGAGTAGAATTAGCACACAAAACATGTACTGAGTACTTGAGAAGGTATAAATAAGCTATATAGTATAATGATAAGTACTATGAAATGTATGAACAGTAAATCTCAAGATCAACTCTAACTTAACTAAGCATTTTAAGATTTTATAATTAAAACTGTTAAATAGTTCCCATCTCAAATAAACTATACCAAAATAATTTACCTCATCAGTTTTTAACAAAAGATATAGACTTAGTTTAAAAAATCTTTCACTTTATTCCTTCCAAAACATTCAATTTTATCTAGTTTCTATAACCAACATGGCTCAAGGCACAAAGCAATGAAGTAGATATATTACCCTGTGAGAAGGGGATCTGATACCCCGCCAAAGAGTTAGACATTTTTTCTAATGGATCCAACTAGACACTCTATGTACAACTGAGTAGTACCAAAATAATACTCTATGTTTGCTACACAAGTTATAGGTGTTGGGAAACCGATGCCCACCCTCGGTGCTAATACTTCTCCCACTAAATTTACATAGCCACACAACACTCTTGACTTAATACAACACCATCGATGGAGCAAAAGTCAAACTATGCATCTAACACTCTAGACTAATAGAACACCCTCAATGAAACTAACTAGTCCAAAATATAAATTTTAACTATAATTTGTTGACACTCTTTATCAAAATCTCAATTTGATACTTATAGTCAAGTTTTACTCTCAACCTTTAAATAAAGCTAACATCATCATCAAAACTCTAAATTTACTTAAATAAGTAAATTTATACATGCTTTGTGTTCATAATCAAAAACATGTAAAAATTTAATTATGACACTTCAACCCTCATATAATGTTTTAAGAGTAAACCTTGAAAGCAATCATCAGTTCCTACCTCAAAGCTTCTCTTTTTCTTTTACTTCAATTATGAAAATATGCTAACTCATCAGGACTTATATAATTATATAATCATTATTAAAATTTTATAATTCAAACATAAAGATATGAAGTAAATCATCACTTCAGAAAATCTTAGTTTCTAGAATTAAACAACTCTAGCATATTTCTACGTCTTCAAAACATTATTTAGAAAAGGTTTTTGGGAACAAGGAAGAATGGAGTTCCTTTTCAAAGCCCACGTACCTTATTAGAAGCAATTTCTTAGAGAAAATCCACACCTAAGCTGCTACAAGAAATCTATATGAAAAATCTCAGTTTTTCCTCTTTGGAGAATTTTGAAGAAAAAACACTTGCTTTGATTAATTTTCGAATGTATGAATGGATTTAGGCTTAGAGTATTTATAGTGTTGTTCTTAGAAGCCAAAACTTCATAGTTTTAGCCCAAAAATTCAAAGGAGTTACCCAAAATAACCCTCATTAACATGCACGAAAACAATTCCAAAACCACGAGTTCAATACCATGAGTGATGGTCTTGAACAACACTGCTCGTGGTATGATTCATACAGAGGGACTAAAATTTTTCTTTTTCTCCTTCAACGGTACGATTTGGACAGTTTGGTTGTGGTTACTTCTCATGTTTCCTTCACAGCACTTCAGGAAGTTGTTAGTCCAATAGTATGACTCACTGTATAAGTCATAATATTGGGAACCGTAGGTCATACTCTTGAGTCATACTATGCACCTGGGACATTTCACTAAAAATTAGTCTTTAGTAAGATGGTCATAACATTTTACTGCTAACTCAAAATAAAATGAGGTTTATTGTATTAAAAACTAGACTCAAATACCTTTATGTAGATAAGTCATGGACTACATAAAGCTTTATAGATCAAAATCTATGGTCATTTAATGTTAACACAAGAACAAATTAACATCAAAACTAAGAATATTTAAAGATCCTTGAACTCCACTTTGTATTATAAGCTGCTAAAGACCTTAAATTACTTCAAACACTCATCCCACACCTATTTAGGACTTTATCAACTAGAATCAAGGTTTAGGGTATTACAATTTAAGTGTGGTTACCAATCCATAATAATAGTAATATAATATTATAACGATGTGGTACCCAACTAATAATAATAATAATAATAAATTTCAATAAAATCATCTTATTACAAGAAATCACAATAAAACTCCAGCCCACCCAATCAAGCCCATTCAAGGCATCATTACGAGGTAATATTAATTACAGTCAAGCCATAACAAGGCATCCTTTATCAAGTATCAGTAACAGAATATCTCAAGTTCCAACACGATATCTCCTCCAATCATATAAGCTCAATTAAAGTATCTCAAATAAAAATCAATGAGATAGTTCACAACAATAAACAATGGAGTCACATTATCAAGTTGTTTCTAATTTTAAGCCCAACATGCTTGTTTTTATTACGCAGATGGGACCTTGTTATTTAACTCACACGAGCACCCCCAATATACCTATTACACCCATCTACAAGAAATTATCAAACAATCACTAATCAAATTATAAAAAGACTATATAAGCTCATTTTTCCTTGACTATGAAGAACAATGAACACTCATAGGATTTTCCTTTCTGTAATACCTCTAAATGTACACAGTCTAGTAATAAACACAATACACATAATAAAGTAAGAGAACCAATATCCATAATATGATATTTAAAAGATTATTAAAAAATCCTGTTGTGGGTCAAAAAGGGTAAATTTGAAATTACATTTCAAAAATGTGTTACTTATTACTTGGGGAGTCTAATTATCAAGTTTCATACAAAACCCACTCAATTTTCGAGTTCAAAATCATTAAAAATTATAATTTTGAGTTCGTGTAAAATTCCACATTTTTAGCTTGAAACCCTTCAAATTTTAATATTAAAATCAAGTTAAAGCTCCTTGAATGATGGAAAATGGTTCATATATAGTTTCCCAATAGCTAGCCTTGAATTTCTCACTTACTTCTTGCCAAGGTTTTGTTAAAACTGAGTTCTTCATATAACAAAAACTGTTGCTACTTAGACTGATGCTGGCGATCTCGAAGGGAGATATCTGGACCTGGAGCTCCTCGTCTTGATC
>JBDJHY010224668.1:0-11141 GCA_039654485.1 Withania somnifera | reverse complement strand
CTATTGGAGCAGTTATATATATATTATCTTTTGATTACTCTGATGTAGTTTGCTCCATTTTTCATATTCACCAGTCCTAGGAGGTGTTGAAAATGTTTTTTTTTTGTTATATATATATTTCTTCATCCTACTACTTATTGCTTTATTTCTGGTAGTTATTTATTTTCTTCCTACTGCTTGTCGCTCTTGGTTGAGGAATTGGTCTTGTCTATTAGAGGGTGGTAGATGCCATCCTGATCCATATTTTGGGTCTTGACAGAGTGATATCAGATCTTAGGTTTCCCTAATTTCGATGACAATAGATCAAGTGTCGGTAGAATCCTACAGATTGGTGTGGAGAAGTTTGTGTCCTATCTTAAAAGGCTACAGGGTGCTATAGGAATTAACTCTCATTCTTTTCTCTCCTCATGACTAGTACTTGTGCCAGTTTCTAGGAGTGCCTATTTGACTTCACTTTTTTGTAGATGGTGCGTACCTGTAGTTCTTCGATTGATAGAGATCCACCTTAAGATGCTCATGAGACCCAACCCGAGGGTAGAGATGGGGTGGCAGTAGGTACTTAGTCGGTTGGTACTAATTTGTTATATTTACCCAAGACTATAGTTTTTAAAGGTCTAGCACCAACTCAGAGAATTACTGTAGTGACTCAACAACAGTTTACACAGCCCTATATTCTCAAAAATACATATGATGTTCAGTGGTGTACCGTTAGAGGCTCCTCGGAGTTCAGCATAGGGAGAAGCACAGCCTCCCCAGCTTTCTTCAGCTATAGTTATCCTGCCAGTTCAATTGGTAGTACCATATCCTATTCTGGCACCAGTAGTTCTGAAGGAGTATTATGCCAAAGTCCTTCCATCACATGAAGTGAGGAAGATGCTTGATTACTTTATCCATATAGTACCGGCTAGGTTCTCGAGGGAAGAAGGACAAAACCCACTGAGTTTATCACTGTTTGCAAGGAGAGATTGAGGACCTTGGAGTTATTTGAAGAGAACAAGGTCAATTTTTTAGCTATCTTCTCAAGGACTTGCAAGCCATTGGTGGAGTGTGCTAAGAAACTGAAGGCTAGATGTGTCTCCACCGATGACATGGACATAATTTTTAGAGGGATTCTTTGCTAAGTATGTGCCATATAATGCACGACAGAGAATCTTAGTTAGAGTTTGACACTTTGAGGTGGGGGTCCTTGTACATATAAAGTATGAGGCTAGATTTATCAAGCTATCAAGGAATGTAGTTGAGTTGATTTTATGGACTGAGGCCCAATTTTTGTAGAGAGGTAGAGTGGATGTTGGTATTCGGTAGATCATTTCCAGATATTGTTGATCCTGGCAAGAGCATGGATGAGTTATACCTCATATCCCAAATGGGTAGCGAGAAGAGGAAGCATTATGAGGGCAGTTATTCTGGAGCCCATTATGAGGGCGTGGACTATAGTAGGGTTCAATACAACAGGAGGCGTCATGATTTTATAGGGGTTTCAGAGGTAGGTGACGGTGGTCATCCTGCCAGAGGCTTGGGTTTAGGATCGCAGGGCTGTGGAGGCCAGGTCGGGCACTCAGGTATCCATGTGAAGGACAGTACTGGGTGTTTTTAGTGTGTAGATCATATAAACAATGCAACAGATATCCCCTAAGGTGTTAGAGGTAGTGTTTTTTGAGCTTGTTAAAAGTGCGGGGAATTTGGTCACATGATGAGAGATTGTCCATGGTGTGGTATCGCTTGTGCAATGTTTCTGATACAACCACTTCAAAAAGTACCACCGATTAGAGGTAGTCGGGAGGCTAGAGGGGTTCTCAAAGAGTTACAGGTCGAGGATTGATAGGGTAGTGCCTGTCATCAGTTTTTTGTGCTTTGAGATGGGGCTGAGACAAGAGCCTTACATGATGATGATGTTCCTGGTATGTTACTATAGCTATAGCTTTTGGCTTTGTTCATTTTGTCTTGTGATTTTTGTTATTTATGTATTTTTCTATTTTTTCCCTAGATAGTGCTTACATGGGATTTGAGAGTTTTTACGCCTGTGGGAGGGATGTTAGTGATTGATAGAGTGTTGGGTTATATGCGTTCTCAATGTGGGGTCATGACATGTGGGCCAACATGGAGAGGTATAGGAGCTTGGCCCTGATGTTCCTTCCTTTTTAGGGGCTAGTTCCCTTGATTTTATGGGGTTCGAGGTCATTTCTCCATGATCATTGCCTGATCCGTGCATGGTGTACCTCGTTGAGGGATGGTGGGACCATTTAGGCACTCAATGGGTTGGATTTTTATTTTCTCATGGGCCTAGAGATTGGGTTTTATCCAAGGCATTCCTTAGCCCTTCTATTCCTTATATCTTTGTCATTTCCTTTCCTTCTCCTTTCTTTTTATGTCCTTTCCGCTTTTCAGAGTTGGGTGTTTGGATGTAAGGGGTGCTTTGATTCTGGTGGGTGGTCGTGCTCTGTTTAGTGGTGGATTGCACACGTGTTTTCTTGGGGGTCTTTCCTTAGTTTGGTTTGATAGTCGTAGTTTCATGTCGGTTTTTGTGGCCTATCAGCATGGTATTTCTTTGGCCTTTAGTTGCAACCTTGTTCTAGGGTGTGCCTTAGTGAGTTGGATAAGCTGAGGGTGTGATTGACCTAAAGGGTAGCTTGTGGCCTTATGGTGAAGGTGCTAGTTAGCTGGGGCTCAGAGGGGTTCCAGTGGCAAAGGTTTCTTGGACACGTGTTTTCTGTTTTTTGGGTTTCCTGGGATCTGGCAATTGTATATAGCATCCCATGCCTCAATATCATAATATAAATAAGTATGTGTCCATGCCTCAATGTCATAATATCAGTAAGTATGGAGTCTTCACATCTATGTATATATCATCAAACCATTTTTGCTGTGATAGTATCAAAAAGTTGTACTCACTGCTGCACAACAACAGACTTAAGTGCCAGTAGTTGTACTCACTGACGAAAAGAATCGATCTCAAGTCCAAACATTAGTTAGTCTAATGATAATTCCTAGTGCTAGATTGTAAAGCCTTGGCTAAAATAATTAGAAATAGTAGTATCAGTTCCTCGGCACACCGTCGAGTCTAAAAAAGTTAAAAGTTATTACTTATATTATTATTAGAATATTTCAAATTAGTTTATGTCATTATCTGTAATTATTACTAAAATCAGTGTCTAGCCTTCACGACTCAATTCATGTGGTGATACTGGCCCAACCCTAATGCACTCTTAACGGAGTCGATGGCCCAACCTCTCATATAATGCATGCTTATCATATCAACAAGTATATATACATGAAATGATGACCACCAATGCCCCACACTGGTATCATTGGACAAATTCTACGCCACAGGCACCATATAAATTCGGATGCCTAAATAGGTACCAAATGAGGGAACGGATGAAAGAACTATACAAGGTTACTATAAAGACCTAAATACCCAAACCACGGATGCTATTTAGTAAAATCATTTAAGATATAAACCCAGAGATAGCCCCACAGAGCCTACCTGTTTTCCGACGATAAAGCATTGTAACTCATAAAGGCTACTCCGACTGATATCAAAAGGACTCCAATTACTTTGAAACTTGAGAAATAGTATTCCATAAATCAATATGATTCTAATGGTATAAATTATACTAAGTTCTAGACTGGGCATAAAATGGGCCTGTAGGGCCCTCTTGTCAGAACTGAAAATAAATTTAGCCACGGGGTTCCTAACGTTATCAGGATCCCGTGCTAAAAAATTTAGCACAATTTAAGTAAGGGAATATCATTGAACATCCCGGACAAAATTGAGTATTCAAGGGGTTAAAGATTTGATCTTTATGGAATTATATGTTGAAATTGGAAAAGGAGATGTTACTACGAAGTAAAATAGCCCTAAAGAACAAGGATTTACAACACAACTTCGGATATAATTAAAGAAATCAAGAAATCATGGCTAGGTCATCAATAGAGTAAAACTCCATTTTTCATGGAATTAAATGGATGAAATTACTTACTGAGGATGGGGAAGGTGTATGAGATCTTCAAGAAGCTTTTCTACGGAGTTTAATGAAGTTTCCAAAGCCAATCGCACAAAAAGTAGAGAGAAAATGAGAGGAAGGTTGATGAAATAATGAACCAAAATGAGTGGGAAGATGAAGAAGTAAGCCTCAGGTACCGATTTATCAGCCATTTGTATGGAAAATCGCCACTCTCCTGTCACTGGAAAATCTGGGCAGGTACTAATTTATCAATACAAAGTGTCTAATTTATCGGCACCTGCCAACTTTTTGGTACACTGCAGATTATCGGTACCTACTGATTTATTGATAAAGTGTCTACTTTGTCGGGCACTAATAAATTTGTACTTTGACCGTTAAATAAGACTATGCCTGCACAGCAAAACAAAAACTTTTAGAAATTTCAACCATGGGTTCAGAATTGAAACGGAGTCCAAATTTGCAAACCAAATATGTTTCTTATGTGAAAAACACATTCTGGACTCAATGGAATCGACTAATTTGACATCGGAGTTCGTGTGAGTGAAAATGACCTCCAACCAAGACTTAGTTAAAACAAGTAAATTTCCAAATTTTCACAAACCAACTTAAATCAAGCACGGACAACCTGAAAATGTACAAGGGTCAAACTATCTTAAATTTACTGTTCTGAAGCTGACAGGATTCCAAACCAACACTCCAAACACTAAACTACCATCCAAGCTCCAAATTATGACTTAAACTTAACTAAAATCCACAAATGTACACAATTTGCAAATGAGAACTCTGAAACACGAACTTAAGGTCAATCCTAACTTTTTTAGCATTTAGGAGCTAACAAAATTGTTGAAATTTAATTTCGAGCTCGTATTGAAAGAAAGTTGACTTTGGTTAATAAGTACTTAGTTTTTGGCTCTAAAATAGGTAATTTGAGATATTTTCCAAACGAGCTTCTAGGGAACTAAACTACCTATCCCAACAACTACTGAAATGTCCTAGAATGAAAAACGACGCATATTTATCATAACTGACCATGAGGGTCATTACATTAATATCATTGATTTTCAAACCTTGCATGGCCTTGATAGCCCGTTTTGAGTATTATAAGATTTAAAATGATATAAATTGATGATTTTCAGTATTATGAGATTAACAATAGATATAAATTCATGATTTTTAATAGTTTTGATAATAAAAGGTTAAAAATGAAATTTACCGCTATTTGTTAATTGATGCTAGACCTAGTTGTTGATGAGTAATAGGCATTCTATTTTAATTTTATTTTAGATCCAGTTGCATCTAGGAATGGTAATTGAGATTTGGTATCATTGAGATAGACCCGATAGAGGTTCGTGCATAGTTAAGAGACTATGAGTTGTATATGGTTGCAACCTCCATGGACTTTGTTGATTCTGGCTTATGGTAGATTTGAGAGGGGGTATATGGAAGAGTAAAGGTATATGGATTTCATCCTTACATAGGTCCTACCTACCGAGTTTGCGGGCTCAGAGGAGTAGCATACAGGATTTACTAGCATCATATCATATCGTTCTGCATAGTTCTTTCCTTGTTTGCTGGTTGTACTCTATGGTTGATGGGAGGCCAGGGGGGATTGTTTTCACTTGTTTATATCTATCTATTGTATGATCTCCCTTTGGGAATGTAGATTACTAATGTTTATTATATTAGATTCCTATATTTGATACTGGATACTTTCTTCGGGTTCTTTCTTGCTTAGTATTGTTTCATGATTATTTATTATTAGATATCCTTATCTTCTATTCTATTATTGAGGTTACTGGTATACTGTCATATCTTTCTTCTTTTTTCTTTATTTGTTAGATGATCATGGATTTATCTCTATTCCTTTTTCCTGAGTCTTCGATCACAATTAACTAGCTTTATAGGCCTTTTTACTTGATTCGTGATCTATTTTGCTAGTTTTTCTATCTTTGTTCTACATTTTGGTTTCTATGACTATTCCTTTATTATCTGTCTATTTACTGCTTTTATTTCTTATATGGTCCTGTCGGCCTGATATGCCAACTAGGTACCCGATTGTTTCGGCTTTTTAGTATTCATACTATACTTTTGTATATTTTCTACTGCAGATCCTAGTATGAGTGATCACCGTTGATTTAGAGTTTGTGCTTTGACTATGAGGTTTCTGGGGTAGAATACAGTGGCTTCTATAAAAAAACAATCTCTTTTCACTTCTGGGTCAAGCTTTTATCCTAGGCGGTCTCTTGAAATCTCATTTGCTCATGTTCACTCGTTCCTAGATGGCACATAAAAGGTCTTTAACATGAGATGATAGTGAGCCTTTTGCCTCAGACAATAGGGCTTCGTCTAGGGGCCAAGCTATATGTAGACCCGAGGTCAAGGATGTACCCATATGACGATGCCTTCTAGAGTTTGAGCCTGATCCAGGATACCAACCATAGCTCTAGAGTTTGAGCCTGATCCAGTTCTGGTTCAGTAAACACCCATGGGTTAGAGGCCAACTATGCTCCACCCGAGTTAGCACCAGCTCCATTAGCTTTCCTTACACTAGATATTAGAGGCGTATTGCTTCAGTTATTAGGTATGGTTAGTGGGAAATCTGTAGATGGGTCCCAAACATCTTCTTAGGGGGCCACACTAGTTTTCAGAGTTTAGGGCATAGCCTGCTATTGTAGTTTCTGATACCGCTAAAATTACACTCTGAAACCAATCTAAAAGTTTACATGGATGTTTTCAAAGTATAATTACCCAACAAAGAGTCAGGTTCGATCCCACAAGGAACAATATTTGAGGCAATTGAGTAAAAATAGGAACTAAAATGCAACGACTATACCTTGACTGAATAGAACAAGATATGGAGGGTAAGGATTGGACAAAAGGTAGAAAGTATGAATTATGGATATGTTTTGATCAATGACTTCACAATGCAAAGATATCAAGTAACAAAACTAGGAAAATTTATACCATCAACGATCTATGGTAGTTAACAAATTATAAACATTTATGGTCTTACAATTCTTCCTAAGTGTAGAGTTAAGTATAAAACCAACACTGTTTATCTAAGTTTTTTCAACCTTTAATCTTAGATAAATCTCTTTTATACCAGGTTAGGACTATGAAAGAGTGCATTGTCCTTATAATGAATACCCAAGATGATTACTCTTGCTACAACAGTAAGCATTAGACAAGGGTTAACGCCTTGAATTTCTTATCATAATCTCAACTCCTAGGTTCAATTATAGGGTTAGTGATAGTTAAACCTAGGAAAGTTCTAGTGTTCCTGACCATTAAAAATCAAGGATTATGTTTTTACACACTCATGAAGATGCAATACCAAAGCATTCACTGAATTAATTGTATAATAGTTAAAACCAAAGCATATGATAATATTAAAATCCCAAATCCAAATCTAAATATTGCATCAGTTACTACTAAATGATCTAAACAAGAATAAAAGTCTACATACTGAGAATAAACAATGAAAGCTAGGGAAGAAGAGATGGGTAAATAATATTGCAATACAAATTGCCAAATCTCTAGCCCTAAGTGTAGATGGTTTGTTGCAAGCTCTCCCTTTGATGTGTTTTTACCCAAAGACTGCCAAATATACTTTTACACACTAGCTTGGTAGGTTTTATGTAGAGTTGGGATCCAAAAAGGTGAAATTCAACCTTTTCCCGGAGTCATAGATGTCGATTTAATGGTCACTAGTGCCGATTTATTCTCTACTGACTGATTTATCAGTCGTTTGACTTTTGTTGACTTCACCAATAAATTGGTCTTTTCTTTAATTTATCAGTATCCTCTGAAAGTATGTGGTGATCGAAAAATTGGTATTTTGGCTGATTTATCGATACTTGCTGCCCACACATATTGATTGACAAATCAGTCATTTGTCAGATTTCTAGGATCCCAAACTATATGATTGAAAAAAGCATAAAACATAGGCATTTCTTCTAGTGTTAGAATATTTATCGGTACCTACATGGAATTTCTTGAAAATATTTCCTTTTCTTCATTTTAAGCTCCTTTTTGGCTCGCTTTTGCATCGTTTCACTTCCGATCACCTCCAAATTTAGATTTCCTAAAACACATTCATTTTATATAATAAAGTCTTAAATCATGAATAAAGAGTGTGAATATATAGCAAAAGCGACCACATAAAATGAAAATTTTACCGCTCATTGACACCCCCAACTTAAACCTTTTCTTGTCCACAAGAAAAAAAATCAAACATAACATGAGGACATTATCAAGTTAACCTCGATGAGCACTCAACAATCCAACTCTACATTCTCCTTAAATAAAGAACGAAGATCATGGCTTTGGTTGGTACCAATAAGTAGCACAAAATTTCAACTCTTTTTGAAACAAGTCCCTCTATATCAGAAATCAATTCTCAAGCATGCAATGGAAAAATCAGAATAATCAAGCAACAACAACAAATACTAAAGATGTCACTCAAGGCTACTAATACTCAAAACATACTCTTTTGTCTCATTTTTAGGATTTGTCGATATCACTATTCTATCACAATTTACATTTCCTCACAAGAAAAAAAAATCCTAAAACACTCCACATATATACAAGATCTAAAGGGATGAATATACAACACTCACACTCAATAAACAAATTAAGATGTCAACAAATTCCATACATAAACTTGCACTTATTTTCGATCATCACTAATCAAAAGCACTTAGTTGATAATCTCAAAGGTCTTTATCAAGCTTGTAATGTGAGGAAAGGGTATAGGTGGGTAAATCATTTTGGATCAAGTAACTATATCTTTCCAAAATGCATTCAAAGCTCCTAACCTTACTTCCTTTTTCAATGCAAAACTTAGCCCACTCATTCATGTACAAGCCTTATTTAGCTCATATCATCATTCCTTTTTTTTATTTTTCTCTTTTCTCAAGAAGACTTTTTGATAGCCACCTTTAACTTAGTTGTAAACCAGGTTAAAGACAAAATATTCACCACTAGACCAGGGCCAAGACAGAAGTTTGCCACATAATTTGTCATGATGCTTCTAGCATAGACACCTTCAACCTAGGTTACATTGCCTAGTTGAGGTGCACAATATACAATAGAGAACTACGGCAAAAACAAAGTAATCTTACTAAATAAACAAAACAAGACAACAATATTTACTAAGGAATGATGTACTCACTTATTCTTTTTCACTTCCACCAAGGCTAATTTTCTTTAACAAACCAACTACCCAACCCTAACATTAGCTTTTGGCCTAAGCTGTGGACCAACCAACCACTCCTAATTCCTCCAATTTCAACACCCCCAATTTAGGTGTTTTTCCCAAGTTGTATGCATCTTCGGAGAAGTAGGTTCAAAAGAAAGGTATACGTTCACAAAGGGTTTCAGCTTGTAATGTGGTTGATCAAAGAAAGAGTCAAAAGGCTCAAATGGGGTGCAAATAGATCACTCACTCCTGGGTAAATGGGCTAAGGCCTTTTATGGAGGGTTTCACTCAAATAAAGTCCTAAGATCATTTTCTCAACTTTACACTTTCAACATGCAACAAAAGACTAACGGTGCAAGTTCTAGATAACACAAGTGACAAATGAATTATAAACTAAACTCACCACACATGGCATGCAAATTATTCAAGATGGTTGAATTATTATTCCTAAATGAGAACAAAAAGAGATATACACCACTAACTAGTAAATACAAGAGTCACACAAAGAGTCAAAGTGTTCTCCAAAAATCATTTCTTACCCATGCAACTTGACTTTCTCCAAATCTGTAGAAATATTTTAGTGGGGTATATACATTATGCAACTACTTTATTAGTATCAACAAAGCCAATGCATTTATGCACATAATCTAACTACACCTCCATCTATAAAATAAAACAACTACTACTAATTAAAAAAAAATTAACAAACAAAAATAAACCTAAACATGCCAGTTCTACTAGATAGCATGTCCGAGGGAAAAGAAACATTGGAATAAAATTCCTCAGACGAATCAAAACTAAAAGAAGACTAAATAAAAAAATACATAAAACAACAATAAAATAAATTATAAAAATATGCAATAATCCATAAATTCATGTCATAAGTATCACAAAATAACTTAAAGCCTGACAACAGAACAAAACAAAAACAACATCAAACAAAATCAAATCCAATAATACAAAGTACATCCTACTGCCAACTTAAGCTATCGTGGCTCCCATCACTCTTAGTCTCCTCCTACTTATCATCATCATCGTCCTCACCGGGCCACTGAACTGGTGCATCATCTTCACCTAGTTTGATCGCAGGAAGTGAGTCTTGGGGTTTCAGAACCGTCTACAACCCCTTTACCCCTTCCATATATGGGTAAAGAACTTCTCTCTCCTTTTCCCTTTGCACCATATTTCTATGCAAGGTACTCATCTCCCCATGTGCTGTAGCTAGGTCCATGTAAGCCTTTTACAGTGTTACTAAGTGAGCCCTCTGCTTCTTTTGCTCATCCAGATACCTGTATAATTCCTCACATGAAATAGAAGGTTCTTAGGAATTCTCACATTGTCCCTGCCAAAGATTGCTAATGAGCTCTCGGATCATCCTAATCTCAGCTAAGATCTCCTAAAAAAGGCCTAAGGTTGAAGGACTATCAAAGGTTCTTGTGGGCTGCTTCTGATTTCATCTTTCATTTTCTTCCCTTTCTAATAAAAACCTCCCCTCTTTTCTTTAGTAGTTGTATCAGTTTCTCTGGATCTATCCATGTGTCTCTTGGTGCTGCCTCAACTCCAGCTAATGTGCATAACTCAGTAATAAGAGAAGGAAATATTAACATGCGGCTAGTATGCTTCTTGTAATCCTTGGGCTCTTGGATATTCATGTAGACAGAGTTTATAGAAATGTCTTTGTTACATCAAAACACACACGCAAGTGTACGCGGTCGAATGAGTAATATAGTGGCTCTTGTGAGCCGGATTGTTGAACCCTCAGGGACTTATAATAAATTCACTTGACAAAGCTAAGTAATAATTTAGGTCCAAGTAACAATTATAAATTTATAAGAGTATATTAACTTAGGTATAACTAAAGTGAAAATTTGACTAGAAATAAAGATGTAAAAACTGGAGTAGATGACTTCAAGAATTAAAGCGATTCTAGGGCTATGGTATTACTCACACACACACATATGAACTATCATTAA
>JBDJHY010224657.1:0-11141 GCA_039654485.1 Withania somnifera | reverse complement strand
GAATTCTGACAAATCCTTTAGCTCTGAATGTGGACTTGGTCTAGTACGACCCTTGGTTGAGATCATGTGGCTTTAGATTGTATTTTGAGATGGTTTTTGGAAAATTCAGTTCATCCCGAGTGAAACTTTTAACTTTAGTTAACTTTTGAAGTGTCATGACCCGATTTCTCAAATCATGATGGCACCTACTATCCCACCAATAGGAAAACCAACCCTTTAGCCCAAAGCTGAAGCTGAGGGATACCATCACAATAGTGGAATGCATAAGTACAATAACAAGGTAAAAAAGAAAGGGGATATGAAAAATATAGCGGAATATAATAATAGAATCAGTAAATTCCTCAAACCCAGTATCATTGTAAATAAATAGAGCCTCAAAGTATAGAGTATAAGAAAAAATATGCTATAAGTATGTATCTGAAAGTACAAAAGAGACAAGTACTATACGAGAGAGAGCAGGGATAGCTGGACATCAACTCACCCTATATCTCTGAAAGCAATAGCAAGTAAGCATGAATGGCAATCCATAAATCAATGTCGGGCGCTAGTTCTCAGATATGCACCATGAGAATAAGTGTAGTATGAGTACAATTCGCCGAATCAACCCATACCCAGTAGGCTTCAAGGGCCCACTAGGCACATAACAATCATAAGAGCATTAAATAACAGAATACAAGAAAGTAAGGTCACAGAAGCAAGTAGTATAACATGGAAACTAGCTACTCAGATAATAATTAAATAAATAGATGACATGCCTTCACTAGCTAAAACATCACAATAAGATCTCAGGGAAACTAAGAGAACGTACCCGAAATCCTTGCAATGATATATATATATATATATATATATATAACAACAATAAGCAATCAAGAGATGGATAAGTAGACAAGGAGAGAACGGACGGGATAGCGGTAACCTCAAAGTAGGAATGGGACGAACAGTCAAATGATGTCTCACACAAATATCCAACATAGAAAGATAGACTGACATTTATACAATAATGATAATAAATCAATAATAACAGTAAATTAATACACAAAAAATACGCTCACCTGTAGGCCTCTACTTACGACCAGGGGTACACTAAAGAAAACAATTGCAGAAAAGTAAAATATACACCATGAAGTAACAAGTCCTATATAGGTTCCTCCTCCGGTACCCATAGGCTCGCAGGAAGGATCCATGGAAGGCTTATCCTAATTCCCGTATATCCCTACTTCATCCTATTCCTCTCTTCCGGTCGCCGAGCCTAGAGGCAAGGTCCATAGAGGTACGTCCACTATGTATAATCTCTAACGTCATCATAATCTCACATCCCCAAGTTACAAAGCCTCAAAGGTCTCACAATCTGGCATCCAATGCCTCATAATAATAGAATCATCAAGCTGTAATCTTGACACGTCATGATGTCCAATTCCTTAATAGAGTGATATCACCAACGTCCTCTAGGGAGCAAGTATCAACAAAGTCTCCAAGCCAATATACGTATAAATGTCAAAAAATTATACTACTGTAGTACGACGATGGACTCAAGTGCCAGTGACTGTGCTCACTACCTAACATAGTCGAAATCAAGTCCCAGCATTAATTAGTCAAATGATACTTCCTGGTGCCACGGTTTGAAGTCTCTACTAAAACAAGTGAATAGAGTAATATTCGGTGCTCAGTACACTGCTGAGTCTAAAACGGTTAAAAAGTCCTTTAACTTATGTTATTATCAAAATATTCCAAGTTATCATATGTCATTATCCATTATTATCCGTACCATCATTATCTAGCCTCCACAGCATCAAAATCAAGTAGTGAGATGGGCCCGCCCCAATGCACTCTTAGCCGGAGCCTATGGCCCACACTCTCATAGAATGAATTCAACAACACATAATATACACAGACAACCTATGCCTTGTACAGGCGCAACTAAGCTACATCTAGCATCACAATACACCACCCAAACCATAAGGCAAAACCTAAAAATAACTCATGCATCAGTTTTCTACTACTTCCAGAGTTACCCTAAAGCTATCACAAGGCTAATTCTAACTCACAGCGTTGAATTACACCGAACACTAATATAGGGAACAAATGAAGGACGGAACAAAGAAGTGGTCTAAGTACACAGTAACAACCTAGAAAACCCAACTGATGGATGTTATTTAGTACAATTATCAAAGTTATAATCCAATTATAGCCATAAGGAGCCTACCAATCGTCCGATGAATAAAGTGTTGCAAATCTCAAGATATCAACCCGACTTATTGCAAACGATCTCCAATGGATCTAAAACTCATATAATAAGAATTCAAGGATCAATAGTATTCAAACAATATAATTTATATAAGTTTTAGACTAGGCCTAAAATGGGCTTATGGGTCCCGCTTGCCGGAATCGAAAATAAACTTTGCCACTAGCATTACTAGGAACCTGTGCTCCAAAAATATGCAAAATTTAAGTGGGGCTTCAAGTTAGCCTAGAACAAATTCAATTAAAAGAGGCAAAGGTTCATGCACGGATAAATTCAACAAGAGAACACTAGCTATGAAGTAGAATGATTCAAATAACGACAATCAATTCATTAAACCCGTATATAAAAATGATTCATAAGCTTTCTTAGTTTTTTCATCAATAGAGGAAACCCACTTTCAAGAAATAAATAAAGAAAGAGGCTTACCGTGAGTGGGGAAAATGAGGGAAAATGAGGGAACTTTCTTCAACCTTTGATGGACTTCTCAGATGGATTTGGCATAGCAATTAAGAGAAAAGTCAAAGAGTTTTTGGTGGAATGAACTGAAATAAAGAAGGGTTATTTATTTATACTATCTACAATTTTCATTTTGGTGATATACAGGGTCACTAGGGCAGACATCGCCAGTGCGAGACATTGCATACAGGTGTGAAGGCCGCTAGAACGAGTTCCTGGCCGCTGGGGTGACCTCGCAGGCGCGACCCAACCTATCGTCGGGGCGGTCTGTGCCTGCAATTTCACAACAACTGAAAAGAAAGAATTCTGAGGGTTTAGAATGAGTATTTCGAGTCCAATTTCAACACACTAAATACGTACACAACATGGAAATGACATTTCAGATCTAATGGAATCGACAAACTAACCAACCGATATTGCTAGAGAAAAGTGACCCTTAAAACCAAGAAATACTAAATTCGCACTAATCCACCAATGTACTCAAAATTACACCGGATATTCCAAGAAATAAACCAACACTCTAACTAGCCTAAAATCACCATTCTGGAGCTGATGGAAGTGTCAGAATTCCATTCTGAAACTTAGAACACCAAAATACCACCCAAGCTCCAAATTAGGCCATAAATGAAATGAGAAACCATAATTCAGCACAAACTCAAGAAGAAAACCCCGAAATACGAATTTAATGTCCGTCTAGACTTTATTCGACATTTTAGATATAACGAAACTGTTGAAAATTAATTCTGAGCTTTTGTTGTAGGAAAGTTGACAAAATTCAATGAGTACTTAATTTAGGCTCTAAATTAGGCAAAGTTAGATAAATCTCAACAAGCCATTAGTGAAACCGGAATACCAGTCCCAGTAAGTTATAAATGACATGGGGAAACTATTAGAAAGCTCTAGAATACAAAACACTACATAATTCTCATAAATGACCGTGAAGGTCATTACAACATTCACTACTAAAAAGACTTTCATCCTTGAAAGACAAGCAGAGTAAAAAATCAAGAGAGAAAGAAAGTACTTGATGTTTCAAATAGTTGTGGATACTTCTTTCACATCTTACTCTCAATATCCTAGGTAGCCTCCTTGATCAAACAGTGCCTCCACTACACCCTAACTACTGAAATCTCCCTAGTCCTCAATTTCCAACATCCTTAGCAAGAATTTCCACTGGTTGCTCAAAAAGACAGTCTCATTCAACTGCACTGAATCCTCTCAGATTACGTGAGACTTATCCAGAATATATCACTGGAACATCAAAATATGGAACACAAGGTGAATGGCTAAAAATATAGGAGGTAGATCCAAAGGTAGGCAACATCATCAACTCTGTCCAAAATCTCGAATGGCCCGATATACCTAGGACTAAGCTTGCCGCCCTGCCTAACCTTATAACACTATGCATAGAGACACTCTCAGGAAGACTCTATCACCAACTCTAAACTCTAAGACATGAAGACTATGATCTGCATATCTCTTCTTCCCACTCTGCACTACCTGCAGTTTATCTTGAATCACACGTAACAAATGTGAAGTCTAAACACTGGCCTCAAAACCATCAAACCAACCAATAGGCGATCTGCACTACTTACCATACTATGCCTCAAATGATTCCATCTTAATGCTGGAATGGTAGTTATTATTTTTTACAAAATATACCAATGTAAGATATTGATACCAAGTACCCCCAAAATCCAACATGCATGCTCTTAATATATCCTCCAATACCTGAATGTTCACTCGGACTGACTATCGGTCTACGGGTGATATATTATGCTCAACTGAACCCCAGTACCCAAATCTCTCTAGATAGACCTCCAAAACTGTAAACTAAACTGTATGCCTCTATCAGAAATGATAGAGACAGGAACCCCATGCAATCAAACCACCTTATAAATATAAATTTGAGTCAGACGCTTAGCATTATACGAAGAGTGAGTAGGAATGAAGTTTTTGACTTAGTTAGTCTATCAATAATGACCCAAATAGTATCCTGACTTCGGTTAGTCCTTGAAAAAACAGAAACAAAGTCCATAGTGAAACGCTCCTATTTCTAAGTCTAAATAAGAAACCATTACTACCTTTAATAACCCCATATATGACTATCCGAGTAAAGGGTATTGTTATGGAGCATATCCAGGAGATGTCCTCTATAATGAGCATCATGAATATGGATAAATAGGGGGAGAGAAAGGGTAGGAGGTGATAGGAAAAATCAAGGGGATAGAAGAGATAGGGTGAGGTAGGGTGGGGCTTGGGCGGAGCCAAATGGTGGAAGAAGGGAAGGGCATTTAAAGAGATTGAGGATCAAGGCTAGATTAGAAGAGCCAATGCAACTAACCTTAATTTGTTGTACTAATGGGCTGCTAAGTAACACAGTAAAGCCCATGAGTTGTGAAGAGGATCATATGTTGCAAACTAAACAAGATACTAGAACTTGGCCTAGTATCATCTCTTCTCTTTTGCAGGTGCATGAAACCCAATTGAATGAAGAGAGTCAATGTATGAAGAACCATGAGGAACTTGAAAATAATAAGTTTTTCGAGGGAAGTAACCAAGGACGAGAAGATTCTACACATGTGATTCAAGGTATGATGGAAACTCCTAATACCTTAACTAGTGTGAATGAGCATAACCATAGTAAGATTATTAGTAGTGGCTTGAATATGAGTGTGTTTGATTTGCCTTGCATTTATAACGTGCATATTAAGATTGTGGAAACACTAGTTGATTCTTTAGCTAATAGAATTGATTCTTCTAGTAAGAACAATTCAAGTCCACCTAGTATTAACACATGCACCTGAATTGATAGTCACTATTATGTACTCCATTGCTATAAAGTGATACTATTCTTGTGGAAGATGTTCGATTACTAGCTGATCCTATTATTAACCAAGTTGATTCTCTTTGTGAGAACAATTCATGTCCACCCAGTATTCGTAAATGTACTATCAAAGATAGTACATTGAGTTGTGATAATGTTGTTGATCGAATTATGATAGAATATAGTCCCTTAGTTGATAAATGTGTATTGTGCTTAATAAGTCTCAACTTAGTGATGAATTTAATAGAGTTGATAATTTAGATAAGAATGAGTCTGTGAGTGAGTTATGTTTTGATGATCCTATTTCTCATCTTTCTCATAGAAATATTATGCTTAATTAAGTGTCAAACAATTATGTTCTTTTCAAGAGTGAACTTACATGTATGAAGTCTTTTTTTAGTAATAGTTCCCTCTTTAAGTGTAATTTCTTGTTTGATTATGATGATGAAATCACTCCTTGTGAAATGCCTAGGGTGGTATAAAATATTAACGTTGGAACTCTTCTTGAGGGTTACCAGTTTATGAGAACCCCTGTGGTGTGAAGAAATCCCTCCTAAAGTTGGAAATCTCTTCCTTAAAGATGAAAGTACATTTGTAGGGAAGGACCATTTCAAAAATGAAGGTGATCCTTATTTTTCGGTTGTTACTCCTTCCTCTTTATATGTCCAAAACCTAAATGTTATTCTAATTGAGTAAACCTTAGATGAAGTAGTTCTAGGTGAAACATTTCTTTATAGTGTTCTTGTTTTGGAAAAACAAGGTGATGTGCGTTTTACCGTTGAGTCTACTTTGTTAGATGACCCTCTACTTGATGGATTGTATGATGGTATTAAAAGGAATGGACATCTTACATTTAATCCCCCAAAAATGAAGTTGATTTAAAAACCACCTTCCTATATTATTTATTTGCATATGATGAAGTGCATGTGTGTGAGTTTGATTCCCGTGCATGTAGTAGAGACAATCGGGCTTATGGGAACTTTGTTGATCCTATTTTGTACTATGTTCTTCCATTTGACCCTGGTGATGACTTTTATTTGTGCAATTTTTATGTGTGAATTTATGTAGTGTTGACATAACAAGAAGAATTTAGATTTGTATTGTGCTAAAATTTCCACTCTCAAATATGAAAGAAAGTCGCATGGAATTATGCCTACAGTTCATAAAGGTAGGATTCTTTCTCTTGATCACTATGATTATTTACTTGATTTTTTATAGTATTTTTTTCAAGGGAAGAATCATGAGGAACAACAAATCAATTTCATTCTAGAATATCAAATTTTGAACCGTACTGCATATAGAACTAGTTCGGCCAAAGGGTTTCCTCAACAAGTGGTTGATGCTGACTTGATAGGTACTTGCTCTTTTGTAATATATGCAACTAGGGATATCATTACAGTACTAGGGAGTTATTCTCATACATGTGATTGTAAATATTCTCCATTTGACCATAGTGATAGAGTTTATGTATGTACTTGTGATAAGTGTAAGTAAATGACTGGTCAACATGACAAGCAAAGTTTAGATGTTGAGTATACCAAGGGTTACATTCTCAAAGATGGAAGAATATCAAATAAAGCTTGTCCTAAAGTGCATGGAATTAAAGGTAGAATTCTTTCCTTTGATTACTTGCTTGATTTGTTAATGGAATTTTTTCAAAGAAGGAGTCATGAAGAGGAGCACCAATGGAGCACACCATCTTGGTCCATAATTTGGTTTGATATTCTACACTTCTCTTTGCCGAAAAAGGGTATGTATCCTTGACTTATACTTATTATTGGACTTTCGAAAGATGTGGAGGTAAGTGATGTTACTCTTGAATTGTAATGTAAAACTCATGTGGTCTCATGTGATTACTATTACATAGTTTCTTTGGAGAGGTTCTATAAAAGGCTAGAGGATATGTTAGAGTTTTTGTGAAAAATACTTGATTTCTTTAATCCTAAGATTGGCATGTTAGAGATTATAGTTTTTCTTAGGACTAATGCATACATTAGAATTTTAGATTCTCATAAGAATTTAAATGATAAATCTATCCATAGGAAAAATTTGATTCTTAAATCGAGGGAAGACATATACTACTTGAAGGATGGAACAATTATGTGCTTGTATGCTTTGTGACCAAATAATGTGGAGTCTTTAGTCTTACCCTTTTGTTTAACATTCATGAGTAACCAAGTTTTTATTAGTATGACTGGATATTTGTTTCTTTTAACATCAATTGATTCCTAGGTATATTATAAAATTAAAAAAATAAAAATTCCTAATTCTTATTTTTTTACTGTCGTCATTATCATCCACCATTTGATGATTTTATAATTGTGATGTGCTTAGTCAATGCATTGTATTCATTCTTTTCCATATTTTGTAGGTTTAGACTCAAGGAAGAATATTTTCAAAAGGGGGAGGATGATGGAATCATGGATGGAAACCAAGCTAACATGAAAATCAATCAAGCTCCAAAACCATTTACAAGGAATCAAGCTAAGGAATTGAAGGTTTCAAGCTATGATGAAAAAAAGGACTGCATGGGAAGCATTGTACAAGGACCAAGAGATAATTTACAATATTTGGACTTTAAAAATAAAAACAAATCCCAAGAAGCACTTAAAGTAGGCAGCCAAATGCAGTCCAAGTGGAAGCAAAAATCAGCCCAAAACACTGACCCAATGGAAGATTCAAGTGGCCCAATGCAGATTCAAACCCAAGGGAGGTTGGACCAATCTAAGCCAATATAGGAGAACAAAATTGACTCAAAATAAACTAAGAAAGTCATACAAGAAGCTTTTAGAAGGCAGCCTAGAAGTTTTTTAAGGCTATCATATTTGCACTCAAGTTGGATGAAGGAAAACTTGTCCAAGTCCTACAACTTTTGGGACTTCATAATTTCTCCTCTTTTAACTATAAATAGAGGTTATTTTTCTTCAATTTTAGTTAGACAAAGTTGAAATAATTTAGTTTATAGTTCATAGCCTAGTTTAGTAATTAGAGGTGGATTCCTTTAGTTGCTACTAAAACTTATTTATTTTCAATTTAATCGAAGGTGCTTTCATTTGAGGATTCACGTTATTTATTTGATTATATTGATTGGTTTCTTCCTCGTTTTCTTGGTTCAATTGGTAGGTGAAGGTATAAAGGCAAATCGTGTAAGTTTTCGCATATCTTTTATTTTTGTTTCTTTTTCCCTCAATCTTGTATTGTGATTCGTAACCCAAATCTCATCAGAGGGTGATCTCCATCGTTCGATATCTTACTTTGTATTTTCCTGTTTTATTATTATTATTTATTTTAAATTCCAAAAGTAGAGAATTTATTTATATCAAATCCTGTGTTTATTTCTTAAAGTCTCATGTACTAGTATATCATGCTTTAGGGATTTCTTTTATTGTACCTGAATTCTATAAGTTCCTTCCTTACTCATGTTATTACCCTTTATTTTTATCTATTACTTTTTCTTTTCGTACTTTTTGGGTGATTTCCCTATAGTAGGATGTAGGTGCACTCATGTCCCGATAAATCGGGTCATGACACTTCAAAACAATTCAAGTTCATTTCACTTTAATTTTAGCTTTTTGTTTACCTCAATCCTTTGTCAATAATAAATTTTTCATAGATAGCCTATACAAGCCCCTACATGGGCATCATGACAAGTAATATTAATTAAGCCCATGCATGAACATCACAATAAGTAATATCAATCAAGCCCACATACGAACATCACAATAAGTAATATCATAATGCCCATGTAGAGCTTAATTAATATTACTTGTCATGATTCCCATGTAATCAAGCTCATACATGGCCATCACAAAAAGTAATATCAGCCCAATACTGAGCAACATGAAAGAATAAATATTCCAATATCACAAATCAAGTATCAAATTTCATATTGATTCATTTCCTAATTCTTATTGTACACCCATGATAAATGTACATCACAACTCAAACCTATATAGATGCTCATCATCTCACCTATACACCCATGACAAATATACATCACAACTCAAACCTATATAGATGCTCATCATCTTACCTATCTAGAATTTAAACATAATATTAAACTATCGAACACTTAGAAAAAGAGTCAAAAAACCTCAACATGCCTTTAAAGGAGTTAAAATACTCAAACCAAAGCCTCGTCCTTTCGGTAAGCTTTCGAATGAGTCCAATCCGATCAAATATAGATTCCACATAAGAAAATAAGGGTATTGATATATTTTCATAGATCAAATGTGGATTTAAAAAGTCAACCAATAGGTTAAGCCCGAGACTCTAGGTCTAATCTGAAATCTTTCTTCGAAATTATGTTGCCCATACTTTGGGAGTTCTAACATGATTAAATGGAGCTAAAATCAACCTTGAAATTATTAATTTATCAAACTTTAGTTTTATCATAAAAGTTTTAAATTTTCAAACTCATATGTGGTATAAAACGAGAAAAACGACTGATAAGTCAGTATTTTTTGTTAAAATCAATTTACTCATACTATAAGGACGTTAAAACTTGAAAATCAATGAAAATTCATTACAAATCTCTATTCAAATAAAAGATTTTAATTTTTTTAACTTTAGGGTTTTGAATTTCATGTTGGATAAAACTTATGAGAACACAATGGGTAAAGTTAGAAAATGAACAAAACAAGATTAAAAAACACTTACTCACTGATATTATGAAAAAAAATGCATCAAAAATAGCCTTAATCTAAGTTTTCTAACTCTCAAAATGTCAAAAATAAGAAATTTTCTAGATTGTACTCTTTTATAAAATAAAAAAATAACTGACATCTTTAGTGGCGACTAAAAATGGTTGCCAAAGACCTTCAGCAATACTATTTTAATAACAAGGACATAACTCCCTTGTACGGATTCCAAATGCGTATGGTTCTTTTTACTTTAGTTTCAAAATTTCAATACGAGTTTAGTGGTACCACAAAAATACTCAAAATGGCTCATTTAATTTAGGAAATACTATTAATACTCAACAACGAAAAACTCAAAACTTCGAGTAAGTATCCAAAACTGAATCGAGACCTCCCAGACATAAAACCAATAGTGTAAAACACTTGTAAAATGTATTTCGACTATGAAAAAACTGACAAAACTCTATTTCGAGCCTTGAATCCCCATATGTTAGACTAAAGTCAACCATTTCAACTTTAAAACCTTCCAAAATTAAAAACCTTTATAACCTTAAATCAAACACTAGTTCTTGAACCAACCACACCAAAGGACCAGACATCCTATAAATCAACTCTAGAAAAAGGTAAAATAATAATTTTATATTAAAATTTAAAAATGACCTAGAGGGTCATTACAATTCACTTGCTCTAGTTTCTCCTTGACTATTTTTCACACTCGTATTGTTTCCTTGATGATTTTACTTTATTGAATATCTTGCTTATTAACTTATTCAAATACTTTAGATTTTCCATATTCTCAAATGTGTTTGAAAAAAAAGGTAAAGTTCACCTTAAGATGAGTAATGGCTCATCAAATGCCAGTGTGGCTAGCTAAAACGGGTCATGAAAAATTATGTTTTCAATTTTATAGTTTTCTAATATAATAAATAAAATTATCCATGAAAAACGAATACACACTAAATAATTCAACATTCTT
>JBDJHY010224656.1:255-20734 GCA_039654485.1 Withania somnifera | reverse complement strand
ATCTTTTAAGGTTTTACATGGATTAGGAATGATAATCAGTGAAATTATTGAATTGGATAGGCTTAGATCCTGCCAGTCGCACTTGCAAAAGAATCATCACAGGTGCAGGTATGCTAGTGCAGGCGTATCTTTGCTGAGGAAGAAATCTCTAAATAGTGTCAGTTTTGCTACTGTGGCTCTTTTTCTACAAGTACAGGTGCGTAGATGCGGTATATTTTAGCCTAGAGGTCATCCATCCTCCTTCATACTGGTAATTATTTCCTAGTTTGATTTTGCAAATAACGAATTTTTACAAATCCTTCATGCAAATTAGCTTTTACTCTTCTTCTTTCAAATTAGCTGGGGGTGAGGGTGGGGGGCTGTACACTTCATCCTTTGTGTATTCACATTAGTCATGTTCATATTGAGAGGCATGCCCTCATTCCTGTGAAACATTTATCTGCTAGAACCTTTAGGCCTGGGGTTAGAATTCTCTGCCTATCAGTGGCAATAGGATCCACCATACGATTTTTGTTGTTTTCAATAACTTATTTATTAGAAACAACATATGCATTCAAAGTAATAAGAAGATGAAATGAAAGTTAAACCTACACATCAAATTCCTCTTGTAATTGGAAATATCAGGAAATTTATACCTTTTATAGATGAGATTAGTTATTGCATTAGACATATAGGGAAAATTGGGATATATCTTCTAATATCTTTCTTTCACTATAAGAGGTTCTCCAAATAAGCAATTTATTTGTGACTGTAACTCACAATACTAGGTTTTTATCTACTTCCTAAATAACTCCAATACCACTACTGTTTAGGCAGCTTCTCTAGGCTTTCTTCTCTATTTGCATCATCAATGACATACCATTATTCCACTTTGAGGCTTTTGAGTTACTTGGGATAGTTTAGCCTAGAAGTCATCCATCCTTCTATACTGAGCCTCCATCCTGGTAATTAATTCCTAGTTGGATTTTGCAAATAATGAATTTTTACAAACCCTTTATGTGGATTAGTTTTTACTCTTCTTCTTTCAAATTAGGTGTGGGAGGGGGGGGGGGCTGCACACTTTATCCTTTGTGTATTCACATTATTCATGTTCACATTGAGAGACATGCCCTCATTCCTGTGAAACATATATCTACTAGAACCTTTAGGTCTGGGGTTAGAATTCTCTGCCTATCAGTGGCAATAGGATCCACCATACAATCTTTGTTGTTTTCAATAACTTATTTATTAGGAAAAACATATGCATTCAATGTAATAAAAAGATGAAATGAAAGTTAAACCCACACAGTACCTTTGGCTCTATGGTGGGCGCCAAATTATTTACTTAATTTTGGAAGTTGAATTTGAGGTAGGTCAAAATCATTCATTATGAGTTAGCTTCATGCTACATAGAATTATTAGCATTAGATTATTAATCAAATTGTGAATCAAGTAGAAATCAAAACAAACAATTAGAAAATGAGATAAGAAACCAAATCTGTGTGAATATAGAGAAAGAGGAGACATCATGATTAGTATGAAATGCAATCACAATAGCATAAACTAAAGAGAACTTAAAGACTAATCTAGATAAAATATTATTTCTCTTTTAGAAAGAGGAAAAACAAAGGCTTTTGCCAATTCGATGAGGAATACTATTTATAGGGTATAAGGTTGAGGCCTTATTACAAATAAGTAATACCCATATAATTCCTATAGTACAAAATGTTTGAACTTATGCCACGATCTGTTGGGAGTGCTAGCCAATTATTATTGTAACACTTAGGTTTGTATAGGCTCGTCTATGCACCCAAGCATGTTCCCATTTTTATACCCTGCTAACCCTTTTCTGTGATGTCACCATAATATTTGTCTTGTTGGCCCCTTATCCCATACAAGAGGGCATCTATTTTGTTGTCATCCTAGGATAATTTCTTTCTTGGGGGATGCCATAAGTCTTAAGGAGTATCCACTTTTACCCAACACTAGTGCCATGTGTTCATGTTTTTATCCCATACAATAATAATTTTATTTTCAACGTGTACAAAAGCTCTTCAATATTTCACTTTTGGTTTACATATGTTGAATTATTACCGTGTAAATGACTCTTGCCAACCACATTTATCATCTCTCTTTCTCTCTATCTTATATTATTCAATATCTTTTTAGGTTTTTTACTATCACAATCCAAGCCTGCACCCTTAAATTGACCTTCACCTAAAGTCACTTGGTGACCTCACGCAAACCCTTGGTTTGAGCATGCTACTAGTGAAACTATAAGTACTGAAATAGATGTGTGAAAGCTATAAATATTATAAAATAAAATTGTCCTTTTGATAAACCAAAAAAAAACTTTTACAAAATTAAAAGATAAAGTAACTTATTGTATAAGATTGAACTGAGTTTTTTTCTAATTATCTATGAAGCCTATATATACAAGAGTGAAATACTAACATAAAAGAAGTTGAATCACTCCTTTTGCAAGGGGGACTTCATAATCAACTGAGGAGGCGAACTCTAATGAAGCGTGATGTGAGGTCAAAGTTATACATATTTATTCATTATTTGTCTTACATCTTAGTATTTTTATTTTTATTTTAAATATTAATTATTTTATATTATGATAATATTATCTTTTATTGTGTAGAAATAATTTGATACAAAAAATGAAGAAACTTAGAGCTAAAATAAAGTAAAGGTGGAAGATTATAGTAGGAAATGAAACATGTGACTTATTGTGATTTATTTATTATAATAATATATAAGTTACATTCAAAAGGAATTGATTTGAAAAAAAAAGTGAACATACCTGTATGAAGGCGGCTGCCACAATTCAATTCATATAGAACACTGGGTTGCAATTTGATTATAACCACAATAGGTGTAATGTCTCTGGAATTGAACGTGTGATGCATGGATTTTCCAAATAAAATTTTATTTATATGTCCTTTTTGGACCCAATCATATTATTTGAAGATATTTCCTATACCTATAGATATTATAATTTTCATAATAATTAGGAAATATTGTACATAATATTTTTAGTAGAAAACTTTTAAGCTAGAGAAAGCAAGGATCCTCCATGGAGGTCAAAGAACAATTGTGTATTCTTTTCTTCTCTATTATTAAATTAGTTTATCTTTTTTTTGATTATTCCATATCTATATGGAACTAAAACTTTCAGGTTGAAGGTTTAGGGAATAAGTTAGCAAGATGATTGTTTAGTTATATTTGATTTTATTTGCGAAAATTATCATATAGTTGTTCTTATGTTTTTTAACTTAGTATTTTAATACTTCATGTCCATTATAATAAATCTGTAATCCCAAAAGTAAAATGGGAATTTGAGGGTCAAGACAAAAAATATAGGGATTGAGATCACACCTTAGTTAAGTCAACAATGATTCATTCAAGGGTAATTAGAAGTTAGGACAAGGATATACCAACCTACCTCGCTTGGTCTACTACAGGAAAATAACTATAATGCATTCGAACTAGTCCTCATAGTATTGTTCAACGATGTAGTTGTTAGGTTAGTATGGACTAGAAGTTTAGGGGATGAGGGTCCCTAATTCATAGGTTAAACTTCGAAGTTAGAAATTAGATAAATTAGGTAAATTAATTAAATTAGTGAAATATGATTCTAGCAGATCCATAACCCTATTTTGATTCATTCGTTGACAAAGTAAAAATCTGCTCTTTTGTAAGTTAGCTGTTAAACAATTAGTTTTGTTATTTAATTATTTTTCTTTTTATATTTTACCAGTCTTCTTTATATGTCATCTTGATGATGAATGATGGTCGAGTGATGATGGATTTCCTTATCGATATGGTGGAGAAACCTATTTGGATAAAAATATTCATAATATTCAAGGGAGTGGGTTGTGTGCACCAGCTAAATCTTTTGAATTAAGTGTATGTCATATATGTGGTGGTAAAGATGGCCACTGGAATTTTTGTCCTAACTCTTATTCTTATCCATTGGGCCCCTACTATGATTCGTTTGTTGGTTCTAATGTTCGCAGATGCAATGAAGCGAATGATGCAATACTTAATGATTGCATTACTAATATGTTGAAATAATAACTAAAGAAACAAGAACAACAAGAGCGACTAGCATAAAAGTAGAAGCGGGTAGCACAAATACAGGAGCAAATTGCAGAATAGAGGGAGGTTATCATACCTCAAGGTCACACCCTGGGCTGGCACAACATCCTTAGCCACTAGATAGCCTCAGATGAACACTTAGCTTAAGCATATCTCTATTCACTAACATTGAACAAAAGCAATACCAATAACAATATAAAGAGGTGGGAATCTCACAAGAATGAATGATAGATACTGCAATAAATATGAAAACTGCAAATCTTAACTCTACTCAACACTCATTCCTGAAATACACTATAAGCTAGATATTCGACTACTAGAACAAAATCTCTATCTAGCCTCAAAATAATTAATAAATAAACAACTGCAAAGCCTCAAATCTAAGATAAAGGATAAATAACCTCCATAGACAAATCATCGAATCAATGAGGACTTACCAGATTGTCAACATCTAAGAGTACAAATCTAATCAACCTCAAATGTCCAAACGACTGACAAGATCTGCATGGTGTGAGACATGCAACAAAGAGTATACAGTCATTACTTGGAATATACTAAATATACAAGAGGACACAATACATTCTATATAGAACATCATAATAAAATAGCTATGCAATGCATGGACAAGTTAGAATAAGTTCAACTTCAACTCTCAACATTAGTAAAGAAATAATATGCAAGTTTTGTCAATACTAGGTCAAAAGCTCAACCTTTAATTGTATAAAATAAAAACAATAAAATTATGTAGATCTAAAATTTTTTAACAAAGAAAATATAAACTTTAGTTAAAAACCTTCAGTCACTTTCTTTAATTCAGAATGACAAACTTCATTCAGGAGTTTCTATAGTCGATACACCTCGTGCCTTAGCAATAGAGCCCACATATTAGCCTATGTCGATATGGCCCCATACCTTGCCAGGGTATGGACCTCAGCTTATTTAGTGAATTCACTAAGACTTTCTAAAGGTCTCACCAGTTTGCCACAATATAATCCTTATTCTTGGCAACACAGATCTTAGGTATAAGGATCTTATGACCACCCTTTCAGTGCTAATACTCCTCTCTAAAATACTGACACATAAACAATCAACACTATTTACTTAAAGGAACATCCTCAATGAAATTACAAGCTAAATAGAGATTAAACATCTAAACTAGTGGAACACCATTGATGGAACCGACTAGCAGAAATATCAATTTAAAACCACAATGTATAACATTCCTTATAAAAAATATTAATTTGACACTTCATAGTCATATTTTCTTCAAACTTGTATTTAAAAAAATATATATTTTAAAACATCAAAACTCTAACTAGGCTTAATTAGAAAAAATAATCAAATTAAACATCATCCATGATTAGGTTTAATTCATGACAAATCAATACCCATTACAAATTTAAGGATTTTTACATTGGAAACTTTATCAATTCATGCATTATGATTTTCCTACAATTTCTACTACAACTTCATAATCATTCTTCTACAACTCAATAGGACTATGAAAATTTATCAATTATCGTACAACTTCTTTAAATAATCTTCATCATCTAGAATCATTCAATAATGGGAAAATTTCAATAAATAATAGAAAATCAAGATAACCCTAGACATCTTTCTAAAATTCAAGACCTTTAAGAAAATGTTTTTGGACACAAGGATGAAGCAAATCCTTGTTCATTAGCCCATACACCAGATTAGCAAAAATTATATGGAAGAATTTTATTAAAAACATAGCTAAAAGAAAACTCCTTCAATGGAACTTTTAACTTTGCTTTGGAAGAGAAACCTTCGTCTTAATCAGCTTATGTAAAGAATAAGAGTAAAAAGGCTCTTGGATATTTATAATAACGCTAAAAATTATCCAAAATGAAATTGTATTGGGATAAAAAAAGATAGAAAATTACTGAACTTCCCTAACAAAAATGCTACTGAAAATCTATCATTGAGGGCCACGAGTTGACCTATTAATCATATGTTGGAGTCACAACTCATGAACCCTACTGGTGGTTTCCTAGAACAAACTTTGAAAAATTCATCAAGAAATTCAGAGTGGGAGATATGACTCATAACTCCCTTTCACGACTTGTAGGTCCAACTCGTGGCCCGAGGAACAAATTTCAGGTTTTTGCATCTCAACTCCACGAGTCTATAGATGACTCATGGGGGACCCGTGATAGACCACGACTTGTGGTACCTTGAAGAAAATTTTAAGTTTTACCGAGTTCAAATATAGAGTTTATAGTCTTATCCAACAATGAGATATTATAATATCTCTCCCTTGAGATCATTCATCCTCAAGAGAAGGATTCAACTTATGAAAATGGGAAAAGAGACTACAAAACTAACATTATGCCTACAAACTCACTCAAGACATTGCAATAACCTACAAAAGATGATTAAGCTACTTTTTAATAGAATGAAATGCATACCACCCTTTTCAAATGTCAAACATCATGAAATCATCAAATAATTCATGCATACACTTAATGGGACTCATGCAATGCTACAATGCTACAAACTATATGCTACATGAATTAGCCACTTAGAAGAAAAGATGAATAGGTAGGGTATTACTTCAGACTGAAGTGGAACTAGAAGGAAACATATGTGGTTAGCTACTCATCATATCTTTTTCTTTATCCCATGTAGATCCATCAACAAAGTGGTTCCGCCACAGAACGTTAACTAAATCTATCTCTTTGTTTCTTAATCTTTAAACCTGTTGGTCTAGAATCTACATCAGAACCTTCTCATAGGTCAAGCTATCTCAAAAGTTTATACTCTCAACTGGTACCATTAATTACGGATTTCTCATGCATTTTCCTAATAAAGATACATAAAAAATAGGATGAACCACTAGTAGCTCTGCTGGAGAATCTAACACATAAGCAATATTGCCAACCCTTCTCAAAAAATGATACAACCCGATATGTGAACTTAATTTTCCTTTATTACAAAACCTTATGAATCCATTAATTGGAGGCACTTAGAAAAAACTAATATCCCCTCATCAAACTTTAGATCTCTTCTTCTCACATCTTCATAGGGTTGCTGTCTATCCTAGATGCTCTTAATCTCTCTAATAATCTAAAAGTCCTGCATCAAAACATGAGAAATCTTTGGCCCTACCTTAGCTGCCTTACTTACCTCAAACCATCAAATTAAAGACCTACATATCCTCCCATACAAAGCTTCAAATAGGGTTATTTAGAAAAAAGAGTGATTGTTATTGTATGAAAAGTATATCAAAGGCAAGTGCTCAACCTAACTACATTTGAAATCTATTGTACAATGCCTCAGCATATGCCCTAATGTATCAATGGTCCTATCAACAAGACCATTTGTCTGCAGATGAAATACTGTACTGCTTTGAACCTAAGTATGAAGACCCTTCTGGAATGATATCCAAAACTGTAACATAACTATGTACCTCAGTCTGAACAATAGACAAACTAACTCCAGGAATTTGAAAATCCATTAAAGCTATATCCTCTGATACTGCTCTACTGAATAACTAGAGTAAAAAGGAAAAAAGTGAGATGACTTAGTCGTTCGGTTTACTATCAGAAATATAGAATCATACATCTTGGATAAAGCTAAACCGATGACAAAGTCCATATTAATCATTTTCCACATACAAGTAGGAATACACAAATTCTTTAACTCTCATGCTATTATCTAATGATGTACCTTCATTTAATGATAGTTAGGAAACCTAGCTACATATTCAACTATATCCTTCGTTATACCACTCTACTAGTACACTTCTTTCAAATTTCTATACATCTTTTTCCTTCTTCATTCCACTCCACCAGTACACTTCTATCAAATCTCTATACATCTTCGTATCCCTATGATGAACAAAACACTCAGAACTATGAGCTTCAGATAAGGTTTTATCTCTCAACCCATTAATTGATGGAATACAATCCTGGAAATGGAGAACACCATCTCTCCCTTGGGGGAAAACCTAGAAGTTCTACTTCAGAACTTCATTCATCTACTGAATTAGGACTAGACCACAATTTGCTTCTCCTTCATCTCAATAACTAAGCACCTCTCTAGACAACTCTCTATTACCCTCCTTAATATACAACACACTTCCCATATAAAACCAAATGAGGGCATTAACCTCAACATTAGCCTTTCCCGAATGATATATACACCTTATATCATAATCCTTTAACAACGTTAACCACCTTCTATAACAAAGATTCAGATGTTTATGCTCAAACACATACTGAAAATTCTTATGGTCAGTGAACACATCAAAATGCACCCCATTCAAATAGTGCCTCTAAATTTTAAAGGAAAATACCATAACTTCCAACTCAAGATCATGAGTGGAGTAGTTTTTCTCATGAACCATAAGTTGTTAGATAAATACATTGCCATCTTACTATGATGCACCAGAATACAATCCACACCAACTTGGGAAGAATCATAATCCACCACAAAACCCTCATACCACTCACTCAAGGTCAAAACTGGAGCTGAGTTCAACCTTATTTTCAAATCCTAAAAACTCTTCTTATAAGCATCTGATAGCTCAAACTTAACCTTTTTATGAGCCAACAATCTTGAAGGGGTGACTATGGAAGAAAATTCCAGAACAAGCTCACGATAATATCCAACAAGACCAAGAAAGTTACAAGTATTAGAAGGAGAGGTGGGTTCGGGAAAATCTTTGAAAGCATCGATTTTTCTAAGAATACACTCGAATACCCTCACTGGAAATACTATGACCAAGAAGATGACTTAGTGAAGTTAAAATTCACACTTAGAGAATTTTGAATAAAGCTAATTCCCTATAAGAGTTTCGAGAACAAATCTAAGGTGGTTTTCATGCTCCTTCTCACTTCTTGAGTAAATTAGAATGTTATCAATGAACAAAATAAAAAACAAGTCCAAGTATTATTGAACACCTTATTCACGAGGTCCATGAAAATTGTAGGAACATTTGTTATAATAAAATACAATACCACAAACTCAAAATGGCCATATTAGTTTCTGAAATCAGTCTTTAGAATATCTACCTCTCCAACCTTATGATGATAATTGCCAGAACAAATATCAATCTTTGAAAAGTGGGTAGCACACTGAAGATGATCAAAAAAGTAATTCATCCTCTAGATATGATATTTATTTTTTATTATGACTTTTAGGCTATTGATAATCTATGCATATGTGGAGGGAACCATATTTCTTTTGCACAGATAAGATAGGGGAACTCTAGGAAAACACACTAGGATGAATAAACCCCTTATCTAGGAGGTATGCTAACCAATTATTCAACTTTCTTAACTTGATAGGTCCCATCCTATATGGAGGAATAGAAATATATTGAGTGCTTGAAATTAGGTATATATAAATCCTATCCTCTATCAGTAACTCCTCGATAACACATCTGTAAATACTCTAACCACAAGGACTAATTATATAATGCGAGTATCGGACTTAGTGTCCTTAACTTGGACTAAGTGATAGAAACTATTAGTATTCTAGTTTTAATGAATGAGAACACCATTACAAAAAATTGATAAGGATCAAGAAGATCAATAAGTCAATTGAGAGAAACCACTTCACTTATAATGACTTGCAAAAGAACTGATCAAAAAGTGAAGATAGCCAACTAAAATTTACTTGTCAAATGCTTGTTCACACTGGATAAAAAATTAAAAGGATTATGAATTGGAAAGTATTACTATCATATGCTGAGTAATGTTGGTAACCTAGAGAAAATTTAACTAGACTATTTTCCTTACTGCCCATTAATAGAATTTGGTAATCGTAAGAAAATTTAAGAAGACTATTTTCCTTACTGCCTATTGGTAGAAGAGTGAATTTTAAATATAGTTCAAAGTCTCAAAGAAACATCCCATTAAATGATCTATCAAAATATGTGTGAAAGAAAATTCAAGAACTTCTTGGAGAAAAGAAATATCATTGATACTTCTCTTTATTCTTGGAATAGAAATTGCTCTTTCCAAGGATTAAATTCCATGGGTTGATCCACTTTATCAAACAAATATTTTCTTCATCTATAGAAAGACTGTCCAGTAGAAAGAATATTTTTATGCTTCTAGTATTGAACAAAAACATTGTATTCTTTGCCCTATTTTTGAATAAACATTGTATTACTTAATGTATTACAGTGTAAAGAAAAAGCTAGGAGAGAAAAAGAAATTTGTGAGCTTGAGCATCAAAACAAAGAAGTGAAAAAGAAGAGACTGTGTGGACTGAGTTTTTAAACTCAGCAAATCTATAAATATCAAATTATCAAAGTTCTAGTGGAATTCCCTTTCAACCCAAGGGGATTAAGTTAAGGTTCCCATTGAACTTCAACTAGTATGAAAATATTATGTGTCTATTTTCATTTAAACAATTTACTTTAAATTATTCTTTGTTATCTCTGCTTATATAGTCGACCGAGTTTTTGTGAAAGTTTACTAAAGGAAGAAAATTTTGCAATTCACCCCCCTTCTTACACTTTTAATTTGCATTAGAGAGAGGTATCACATTTATTGCCTTACGACAAGTGATAAAATATCATGACTCAATATAATATAAGAGCTTTGTATCAAGAAGGAACCTCTAGAACAAGATCTCCTTATTTGAATGTAAAACATTTGTTTTTCATTGAAAAAAAATAAGGATTGAAACATTTATTAAATCATATAATGTCAAAGCTTGGAAAGTCATCAAACCAGGGAATTTTCCTCTTCCTCAATACAAAAATATTAATAATCATGGAACCACAACATATGTCATACCATCTTTGCTAGACTACACTAATGAAAAATGGAGATTATTCAAACAAACTCCAAATAAAAAATTCTATTGTATAACTCCATTAGGGAGAAGAGTATAAAAAATATCTATTTGTGAAACGGATAAAAGAATATGGGATAAACTAGAAGTTACATATGAAGGTATAACACTATTAAACAAATCATCATGAGTTTATTAGTCTATGACTATGGACTCTTACAAATGAAGGAAAGAGAAACTATTGAAGCTATATTTCCCAGATTTAGCAAACTTATAGGAGAACTCAAGGCTAAAGGCAAAGTTTATCATGTGATTGATATAATTTCAAGAATTCTTAGTCTCCTTACTACAAAGAGTATGAACATAAATAATCTAACCTAACATGATCTCAGAGGAGATCTTATTTCTTCTAAAAAAACTCATCTAACTAAAAAAGGTCAAGATGAAAAAAAGAAGAAAATAGTTATGTTCAGAGAAACTAATGAAATAAATGATCAGGTAGAAGAAACTGAAGAAGATGAAGTTTCTCTCATCACCAGATCTGTTGTAGACAAGCTTCAAAAAACTAAAACCAGTAGAAGTAACAAGTAAAGTTGTTCTAGAGGACGGAACCATTAAGATAAACCTAACAACAATATAAAATACTATGAATGTGGAAAATATGGATACAGTGCGGCTTATTTCCTATAAACACAAAAAGGACCCTAAAAATATAGTAGTTGGAGTAATAAGGATTTCTCTCAAAATGTATAAGATGACTCTTCAAACATTTGCTTCATATCTATTGGAGAAACGAGTGATGTAAGAAATTTTGACTATTGTGATAAAAATCATTTAAAAGACATTTTAGATATTCTAATTACTGATTTAAATCATATTTACTAATGATTGCAAAAGTCTTCAAAAAGAAAAAAAGAGTTAGAAATAAAATTGGTTGTAATAGCTGTTGAAAGAGAAATGTTTGAAGAACAAATCTATGTTCTCAAAGCGGAGTTAAAAACCTAAAAAATGTATAGAATTGGTTCTATTTATTTCTAATAAATCTATTCCTCCTTATAAAGACACTGGTAAGAAAAAGATTTACAAAAATCTTGCTTCTTTCTATTGGTCTACTAGTGGATAAAGTCAACTAAATTCTTTAGCAGGTTTACTGTTTATACCACTGTGAGCATTAAATATTTTAAAAGCAAAAATTATGGTAAAATATTTTATTACTCCTGTTATTACTATGGAAATACAGGTTATAAATATTTTCACTATAGATTTTGTACCTCTTCATCACAGGGTTGAGTATTGAAAAAAATAAATAAAACAAAAAATTCTTACTATAAAGGACTCAAGAATGGTTGTTACCAAAGTGAAAGTAATTTAAATATTTTGCAGGATTACAATTCCATAGGAACAAAAAGGAAATGATAATGTCTTGATCATCCGACTAATAATAAAAATCCTTTTATATATTGTTGGTTATAAGAAGAAACTATTTGACCTAGAGAATCTTGAAACAAGATTCAGTTTTCTAATTAAGGTTCTGCTTGACAAGGCATCTCTCCTTTGAGGAAAATATAAAACCACATAGGTGAGGATCTCAGAGAAAGAGTTTATCTTCGTAGTTGTCTAATATGCATCACCAAAGACTCTTGTAATTAGCACAATAATGTAAAGTAGAACGTACGAAAAAAGGTCTCAAAAAGCTTTTAGGATAACCAAGACTCAATTATGTCAGCCTAAAAATCATCTCAATGCAATGATAAAGTACAAAGACAAAAAAATCATGCAAAGTACCATGATCACTAAAGTACTCCCACCTCATCATGCAAGGAAGAAAGCACAGGTCAGTATGCTCTCTTTCTGATAAAAAATTACTTCTAAACTACTATTCGAAAGAAAGCTAAGTGATGAGATTCAACCTCTTTATGATGCAATACTTTGATAAGAATAAATTAGGAATGAGATTTGATAGAGGTATTTCTCTTTAAACAATTTTATTACTAATAATTCATTCGTGATACTTTTGATAATTCTAATTGCTCATTGAGAAAGGTTAATTTTTAGGGGTTTCTGAAAAATATGAAGCCATCATTTCTACCGATTTCTCAAAGCAAGTAAACTACTAAAAGGAAGAAGTCAACTGATACAAATGTTGAAGTCATAATGAATAAGAAAAATTAATCTTATATCTCTAGCAGAATTAGAATGGTTAAATAATGCAAAGTTCTTTGTATTTTAAGAATATTCAATAAAAATCTTTATAAAGAATCAATGAAACTCAAATTCATTAGTGATCTTTTAAAATCAGGTAAGTTAGATTGAGGTTTGATTTTTAGAGAATTTTCAAATTATTGACTACTTAGATTTTGAGTCAAAGAAAAGCTTTTTTTTCTTCAACTGATCCTGAATGCTTTAATATGTTGTTTCTAATTCTAAAAGGGTCTCTTGAGTTTATTCTTAACCAGGTATCTTATTCTCTTGAAAGATGTAACATGCATAAATATTTTCTAAAATATTCTATGTATTTGGGAAAATCTTTTATGATTCTTATAACCTTTGGTATCCTCTTTTATTGCCGTCTATTATTTTCATAACTTCTAAGGAAATTATAACTCCTCGATCTCATTCCTACTCCTTTATATGTTCCATCTCTTCTCTTTATCTTCTTCATCCCTCTTTCTAACCCGCTTCTCTCTTATTCTAATCCTTATTCTCTTATCTATTTCTATATAACAAAAGGATTCTCCTTCACAAGATAGAAAGTGCTCAAGAAATGTCAAAAAAGGAAAAATCTATTTACCCACTTCTATGATGTTCTTCAACTCTAATTCTGAGAAAACTTTCTTTTCTCACTCTTCATAATTTAATCATGATACCAAGAGATATCATATTAAAACCCCACGTGTTACTCCAAAAGAAGGGAAAATCTAATTTCGAAGGTACCGTATATAACAAAATCAATTATTGGGATCCTAGAAATGTTGGTATTTTTTCTTTTCTAAAGGATAAAAATCTTGTTTATGCTAGAATTATGGATACCGATTATCTATCCTCAACTCAATGTAACATTCAAGGTGTGTTTGAGTTTGAATAGTGGAGAATTTCTTCTTTTCCAACCCTTCTATAGTTTATGAACCTTTGATTTGCCTTTTTTATGTTAATCTCGGTCCTTCTGGGAAGAATGAATTTGAAGCTCTTATGTTTGGAAAACTTATTTTAATTGATCATAGAATCTTTTGTTGCATATTTAACTTTGATTGTTTTGGTCTTTTCTGAACCTCAGATTGTCCAGGGCACTCTGGCATAGATGTTAGTTTTGAGCAAGCCAAGAATTTTCTTTCTCTTTTATTCTTTCTATTAATTAGGTCCTAAGGGCCTATATTTTGAAGCCCCTATTATCGTTCACATTGTTGCTATTACTCTACTCCCTATGCGGGGTCCTTTTCTAATTATCCCTTTCTTACATCCTTTTAACTTACTAACTTGTTTCTAAGATATTTGTTTGTCTATCTACTCTTATCTTAAACTTCATAATTGAGGTGGCTTCTGATCCCCTAAGCCTTCCGTATGGAATGGTGATTTCTCATATTATTGAGGTTAAAAATGTTGATCTCTTAGATCTCTCTTCTCTATCTATTAGAATCCTATAACCCAAGGGCCTTTAACAACATGAGTTATGTTCTATCTAGAAACTCCTGGATTTTAAAAACTTGAAATGATGCTCCTATACCTGCAAAACCCTCCCATAGTCCTTCCACTTTATCTCTACTCTCCATAATCCCAAAAGATTTGACTGAGATAATGGGTAATATGCCTCTTATATATTTAAAAATGGAATCCTTCAAAGACATTCTTATGTCTACTCAGTTCCATATGGAAGGACTTAAGGAAAACACCAAGACGATTAGCTGTTATGTATAAAAGATCCTCCTACTTCTGGATTTAGTAATAAGGAAGCATTCAAGGTATCCATATACATCATCTTCAGTGGAGATAAAGTTTGGAGAAGATCCAGGTTAAGTTTGATGCTTGAAAGAAGCCACAATGAATACAATTGTGTATCTTTATAAAGGAGAGACTGTGGATTACATGTTTCCCTGTGTTGATTTTTTGTGGATGCTAGCTCAAGACTCTTTTTAATATTCTTATCTATGATGAATACTCGATAATGTAATTCTACTTTCTATGATGAATTTTTATAATATTACTGTCTTATGTTTATGTCCTTGATTCTTTTTTTTTGATTGATGCCAAAGGGGGAGAAAAGAGGAGTAAGTAGTTAAATTTAATTATCCATCTATTGAGGAAGTGTGATTTGCAGGACACATACCTATTCAAAGAGAAAATTATTTTTTTGTATAATACAGAATACATGTGTAGCGCCCTGAAATTTGAGCTAGAATTTGAGTTATTCTATGTTCGTGCTTATACCTGAGTCTTAAAAAATTTCAAATTGATATTAGGTGATAAGACTCGAAATAAAGTATGGGATGAGTTCTTGAGGTTATTCAATATCATTATAAGATCCTAACACAAAATTGAAGTTTTCATGCATAGGTCAAATTTAAATAACTATATCTCCTAATCTATAAAGAGTTAGGTGACCCATGATCTTTGTTCAAAAAGGTTTTTGGGTCTAGTTTTCAATTCAATAAACAGTATGTCATTTGGGTATGGAGTAGGAAGTTATGACCATTTTCACTATCACTATGTATGATTTCCATGTATCTTGGAAGTGTTTCAACAGACCATAGACCAAAACAATGGATCATAGAATGTTCCATAGCTTTTGTCTAGTGAGACCTTTTCATCCATATTCAAGAAACATTGGTCCCACGGACCATATACTTGTTCTACGGACCGTAGAACCTTCTGTGGAAGGTACCCAGGTACTATTTTCAACTCCTTTTTCCTAGGGTGTTTTGATAAATTCCCATTAATTAAAAGGGCTATCTCCATGTAATTTTAAAATTAAAAACAGTCATTATAAACCCTAAACACTCATTCCAATACACTTTTGGATAATTAAATCAAAAGGTGTTTCTTCTTCAAGAATTCTCTTAATAGGAAAGGCTAGGGTTTCGATGGGAATTTTAGTTGCAGCAGTGAATTCATCAATTTTCCACCATCAAAGTACTTCACATCAGGTACATGAGCTATGAACAAGGGCTCGTTTTATACTTGTTCATAAAAACTCTTTTCTAAATAAGGTTTTGAAGATGTAAAAGCATACAAGAGTTCTTTTTCAATTTGATAAACTATGATTCCTTGAAATGATGATTTACTTGATGCTTTTTGAGTTATAATTATGAGATTTTCATGATGATTATTTAATTATAAATGTCCTGATGTGTTAGCATGTTTTTAAAATAAAATACAAGAAAGAAGCTCTGAAGTATGAATTGAGCATTGCTTTCAAGGTTTACTCTTAAAACATGAATTGAGCATCAAAGTGTTATAATTACTTGACCTTTTTACATGATTTTTAGAATGAATATGTCACATTTTTAAAATTGAATTTTTTTTTTGAGTTAAGCCTAGTTGAAGAAAAGTAATGATGTATGCTTAAATTGACAAGCTGAACAACAAAATGTAATTGAAGAATTATATTAACTAAGTTTACCTGATTAGTGGTAATTGACGAATGTGATAGTTTGATTAATGGTTTTTTAGGAAGGTGAATTCTACTAGTTATAGAATAATTAAAAGTGAACAAAAATTAAAGTAAATAATATTTTATGAGAGACGTATTAGCACCGAAGGTGGGAAAACAAAGGCCCCAATATCCAAACATGCGTACCTAACACAGGGATGATATTTATATATTTTTTTACCACCCAGCTATTCCTAGTATGTCTAGTGGGATCCACTACAGAGAGAGATGTCATTTCCTATAACAACGTATGGGTAGGTCGTACTTATAGGGTGAATTGTGGACTTCATAGCTATATGCTTCGAGGTATGTAAGTTATAGAAATTAACGAAGAGAAGCTAAAATTAAATATTTTGAGAAAAGAGAGAGAAATCACATTTTAACTAATGTTTATCTTTTGTTAAAAATTTAGTAGTTGAGCTATATTGACTGGGTTTATTTCAGATATGAGCTTTTTAACAATTTTCTATATAAGTTACTAAATTGCTTATTTGAGTTAGAGATTAAGTTGAGATTTACTATCATGCATTACATAGTACTTATCATTATACAGTATAGCTTATTCATTACCTGTTCACTTACTCAATACATGTTGTGTGTTGATTCTACTCTTTCTGTATGTTTTAACCCTATGTAGATCTTGCCAGCTGTCAGGATGCTGAAGGCTGACATTATTTGCATTCCTAAAAGGTTAGAAGAGTAGTGAGTCCTCACTTGATTTGAGAGCCCATCTATGGATTTTTTTTATTTCTCTAGAGTTCAAACAATAGCTTTATTTATTTACTTAGTTATTTATTATTTCATTCATTAGAGACTATCTAGTAAACTCTTGTGATAGGAGTCGATTATTTATCTAGTAGAGGCTTTCATACTGAGATGTATGGTTTTGAGACTTGCGTTTATTTATTCATTTTGAGATTTATGCATTTTGAGACTATTTATTTATTATTGTGAGGTATCATTTCACTTTTGATATTTGGTGATAATTTTTCTATTGAGTGATGTTAATAGAGATTTTCATGGTATAATTGGTTATTCAGAGGTTGTTTGGGAAACTTAGCGACTAAGGATGCCTATCAGGCCTACAGGTTGAGTTTTAGGGCGTGAAAATCTTTGTATCAGACCATTGAGGTGGATAGAGTCCTAGGTTATCTCTGAAAGCCAACATTAGGTAAAATCTCAATTGTGGGTGTGACTGCAGCATGTCTATGATTGAGAGGATAATGAATGTTTAGAAAAATTATCTCTTTATTGATGTTCTACTTTGTGATTTCAAGTTTAGATTTTACATATTCTCACATTTGACTCATGCTTTATGTATTTCAGATCAATCATGCTTACACAACAATCAACTCACCAAGCCATGAATAGAAAATAACCGAAGACGACCCCACTAGCTCTAGAACCTCAACCACTACAACAAACAGACATGACCACTATAGAGTTATGCAACATGATACATATGATGGCTCAGATAGTGATGGCATAGGATCAACAACTAGTTTAGGTTCGTATGGTTCTACTAGTTGCTCTTAATGTTGGAGTAGTAAGGGTGAAAGAGTTCTTGAGGTTGAGTCCTTTGGGATTCCCTATTTTAAGGGTTGTTGATAATCTAAAGAACTTTATTGAGGAGGCTTTTTGAGTTTATGAGGGTTTTGGATGTTGTAGATTGACTTGGCAGCATATTAGAAGACGTATGTTTCTAGGTTATGGTGTGATCTATAGAGGACAAATAGGGGAGTAGGTGTTATTCCTCTATTTTTGGATGAGTTTGAGACTGCATTTATGAGTTGAATCTTTCCTAGATAGAATAGGCAAAAGAGGGTGAGGGAGTTTCTGTAGTTTTGAACAGAGCTGCATGTCTATGTTAGAGTACGATATAAGGTTCATGAAGTTGTTGAGGTATGCACTTGAGATGATTGATGATATGTATACTAGGATTGATATGTTTGTGTTCATCCATTATCCTTATTTTATCTAAGATGGGAGAAAATATATGCTTGGCAATAAGATGGATATTAGTAGGTTGATAGTTTATCTTGAGCAGATTGAAAAGGATAAGGCAAACCTCAAAGAAAGGCATCATACTATGAGAGATAAGACTTATCATCCTGTGTCTAGTTAGACTAAATCTTGTGGGTATAAATAGCAGAAGCAGAATGGTAAGGGATCAACCTCTTATTCTCAGAGTTTCTAACCTCTGAAGGGTTATTAGACTAGGAAAGATTAATTGGTTCAGCATAGTGTACTCCTATCTATCAAACATATGGAAAGGGCAATTTGATCTAGTGTAATGATCCTTATGATAATTTATGATAAATACACAACTTTTTGCATTTTAGAGTTTGGTAGTTTTCCCAAGTTATTTATAACTTGCTGGGACCGACAATTCAGATCCCTGGAAACTCGATCGAGAAATGTCTCAAATTCCCTATTTTAGAGCCTAAAACTAAGTACTCATTGACCAAAGTCAACTTTCCTTCAAAACAAGCTTGGAATTGAATTTCAATAGTTCTATTAGCTTCGGAATGCCAAAGAAAGTCAAGATTGACCTTAAGTTTGTATCTTGGAGATTTCATTTGCAAGTTATGCAAAATTGTGGAATTTAGTTACGTTTGAAGCCTAAAGTGGAGCTTGAGTTGTAATTCGATGTTCGAGTCGAATTGGAATTTTGATGCTTCCAGTAGGTCCAGAATGATGATTTTATGCTAGGTAAGGTGTTGGCATAATTTTTTGACTTATCATTGCATTTTCGAGGTGTTGGTGGAGAAATGTGCTTTTGGTTCCTTTTGGTTGGAGGGGTCATTTTGAGTAATCAACCTTGAAATTCAGTTTCGTCGATTTTATTCAGTCTGAAATGTCATTTCTGTGATGTTTGCATATTTGAATTGTCAAAATTAGTCTATGTTAGATCCCCGAACCTTCGGGTGCATAGTTAGAAACTTGCTATTGGAATCTACAACTGGAGCAGATTTCCTTATGTGCTACTGTATCCCCCGAGGCACGATCACGATAACCAAAATCTTAACCTTATGTGCGATCGCGGTCCTAATAGTGCGATCGTGGTCCCAATAGTACGATCGTGATGCATATTTTCCCCTTTTCTGTGCAATCGCGTGCCTATTGCGCGACGTGATGTATTCTAGTGAACTTCCCTCTTCACGATCGTGGAACCCTCCATGCGATTGCGATAGGTAAATAATTCATGTAGCACGATCGCAGCAGAGGGGCGCGATCGTGATGTATCGCGCCTGGAAAACAAAAGTGTTGCAGCAGTCCCTATTTAGTATTATTTCAGCCCTACACCATTTCTCTCAATTCTAAGGCGACAAATACTTCTCCAAACACCATTCCAAGGCCGAGGAAGCTTTTCTCTACATTCTTCATTAATTCTACACGAAATTAGGTATGTTTCTTTCCTTTCTTCTTCCTTCTTCTCTCAATTTCCTACATTAATGGCTAAAAGCATGAAGTTGATGAAATCATCCTACAACTCAATTATTTTTGCATAATTCTTCATTAATTAGATGAACATTGCTCCTAGAATAATTTACTCATCATAATTCCAACATTTTAATTATAAAGGTTGAACCTTTAAACCCTTTTGGTTCAAATCTGCCTGGGGTGATTCGAAGCCCTTCCCGTGTCTGCATTATGCATAAATTTGGGTCAGGGGTTGCTAGAAGCGTTAGGACCCCTCTGGTGCAATTTGTTTGCAAATCAGCAAGCGTGCTTGAAAGCTCGTTTGAGGCATAATTTTGGGTCCAGTCTGGAATTCATTATAAATAACACTGTTAGACTCGTATTAATATATAGAATTCATTGGTGAAAGTTTCACATCGTTTGGAGCATGTTTGATATCAGTTAGAGTATAATTCATGAGATCGTAAAGCTTTGTCATCAGACGACAAGTAGGCTCCGTGGGGCTATCTCTGGGTTTATAGCTTTCATAATTGTACTAAATCGCATCCTTGG
>JBDJHY010224645.1:0-11141 GCA_039654485.1 Withania somnifera | reverse complement strand
ATTTTATCTATTATTCCTTGCATATTTTCTATTATAATTGATCTATTATGACTTACTTCGAATGATTCTTTTATTTTTTTTTTATTTTCTTAATTTATCTATCATATCCCTATTTTCTTCTAATGTATTTTTTATACCTTGTTTATTTTTTCTTCCTTGATATAATCTATCCATTAACAGATATTAATTTTTATCTTATTCCAATTATAGGCTTTGATAGAAGTCAAACAAGGATCACAAATATAGAAAGCTAGCTAATAAGATAACAACAGGTGAAATATTCTAGAACTAGCTACGACAAGAAAGATTTAGGAAAGCAAGTAAAAGAACGTACCGATGTCCATGCTCAACTAATAAGATATACAAGTAAATAACACATATGGTGGTATACTGGTAAACTCAAATAATTGGAATGGATAGATGATCTTACAATAGATATAATAAAAATATTAGGGAATCTCACAAGACATAGCAAACTAACAAGTAAAGGGATCATGCAAGATCAATCAATCAATAGAAGCGTATCTTATAAGAAGATGTAAGTAAATACATAAACAGACAAAGGATGAATACAAAAATCTGGTACCCATCCCACCAGAGAGTACAAACAACAAAGAATAATCACAAAAAAAAATATACAAGATGATATAATGAGATGATGATAAAGTAAATCCATATGCTTCTTGCCTGACTTGAAAGTTAGTTAGATAGGACCATATAGAAGGTCATAACCCGTATACCTCTACTCCCCCATATACCCATCCACCAGCTATTCGTAAGTCCAGATTGGTAGTTTCCAAGGGAGGCCGCAACCCACATAGTAAATCCCATAAAATAAATAGAACTTACATTAACATAAGTCATACTCAGGTGATATAAACTATACCTGAATATGATAAAATGTATTTGGATCTCTAATGGGTCACCATCAGTATCAATGTTAATGATTGCGCCCAGTCGTAACTAGGACTAAATTCAAATAAAGTCAATATCTAGATAATGACCGCAATTAAGACTAGAAATAATACAATACAACGATTGATTCATTATAAAGCCTTTTTATCATCAAAACTTGTTATACACTATGAAAGTACTCATTTTAGGATTATAATACTGAAAATGAGCTCATAAGGCCATGTAAGGTTTCAAAATCAGTGATGCTAGGCTCGTGGACAAAAATAGTGGAAACCTATACTTCAAAACCAGTTTTATGATGATTATATGATCATCAAACACAATGATATCGCAACGAATCCTGCCGACCCTACCAAGGAAATAATTCTACAGCAGGCATAACTAGCCAAGTAGAATATTTGGGACTCGTGGATATTTCCCAAAAATCAACTATCTATTTTCTAGAGTCATAGAAATCACTGAGGGTCGCATGGTAACTATAATCGTGAATACAAAAACAAATACGAGTTAAGAAATTGACTAAAGAAGTATAGAACGATCATGGTTACCAACCTACCAAACCCAAGGATGTTTAATTACCAAAATTACAACCTATTTAAACCCAATCTAAGATCATACTCCATATCCTAACTGTCCTTGTAGAGAAACTTACAAATAGAACATAGAAGATTCTTGGATTGCTCCAAATCTCCAATAATATGCAAATGAACTCCCACTATTACACAACTAGAAAAATAATAATCTAGACATTAATATGAGTCCAATGATATCCATAAAGCTATGAAAATATCTGGGGTCAAAACGCGCCTACGAGTATGTGAACCCAAAAGTTCGACAAAGGGAATCAAAATGTTTCTCATATTGTTGGAAACTTATACCGAAAATTTTGAGCTAAGACGAGCAAGAAAAAACTTTGAAATCAAGAAATAAAGTAAAGAACACACATGGTAATTTTGGAGAAATTTGAAGAAATTAAAGTTACAACTTACTGAGAATTGAAAAAAAAATCGAAGAAATCAAGTCTCTAATGTCACCAAGAACATATACAAAGACCCACAAATTTTAATGGAGGTTTCAAAGTGTTTGAAGAAGAGAAAATGGAGAAAATAGCTAAAATTTCGTGTTTCCATCTATTTATAGTCACTGGACAACATCACTACGCGATTGCGAGCCACATAGTTTTGATTCATTGCAATCGCATGGCTCATATGCCATGATCGTGATGGTCTAAGATTAAGAATCACATGATCGCATGGAAAATGTACGCGATCTCGAAGAACATGTCAAATTCATATATCATCTTAGTCAAGTGCATACGCGATCGCAAAAAATGGATAAAGAGATTCATACACTGGACACGATTGCACACAACATTTCAGCAGTGCACCAGCAGCTGAAACACACCAGAAACCAGCAATAAAAATAACTTCAAAAAAAGGTTCGGAATGCATTAGGGACTCGATGAGCACAAACCAAATATACTACCTACATGGAAATGACATTCAGATAAAATATTGACAAAAGGCAAATCTATACTAAAATAACCAAATTTCCAATCGAGTAATCAAAATGATCCTAGTTGGACGAAAGAACAAATGAATAACTCACCTAACCTAAACTCAATATTTTGAAGCTGATGGCATAATCAAATTTTCAATCCAAGGCTCCGATCACAAAATGACTACACAAGCTCAAAAAAGGCAACATAAAGCACATAAATATGCACAAACTTAAAACCAAAGTTCCCAGACTTGAACCAAAATTCCATCTAGTTCAAAATCCATATTCTGAAACTAAAAAAACTATGGAAATACAATTCCAAGTTTGTTTTCACTAAATGTTGATTAAAGTCAACAATTTTAATAATAAAGGCTCTAAGATTGAGAAACAAAAAAAACAACCCAATGAATAACCAGGGAATCAACCACCAGTTCTGATAAGTTATAAACGACTTAGGTATGCTACAGGAAGCTTTAGGATGCAAGAAAATGCTAAATCGTGAAAATGACCAAAAAGGTCATTACATGTTCCCATTATCATTGTCAGATGAGGCCACTGTATGTTGAATAAGCTCCCTAATGGCTCAATTTCCTCATAGGAAGAGATCAAATTTAATTTCCTAAAGAAATTTTTCCTACTATCCAAGATTTGCAACTGACAGATGAGATCAACAAGTACAGAAAGATAAGCAGCAAAGCATTCCATAAAGCCTGGATGATGTTAAAAAAATTTAAACTAGTGTTTGAACAATAGGTTGGGGAGGATTATCAGGTTTCATAAATCCCTAAATTCAGCCACTAAGACAATTTTTAATATAGGTTGGGAGGCTCATTCATGAATCATACTTTTGAGTATAATGCTAAGAAGTTAGATGAAGTGAAAAATATCAATAGAGATTTGCACACTAGAGAGTCTAAAGATGACGATGGAGTTAATGTAGTTGATATATCTGACAAATAGAGAATAATAGACGGCGAGAGACATCTTTAGATAAATCATATACGTACACAAATTTACTTGTTCAACAAGCAATTGCTCTCAAGTATCAATGTTTTGGCATCCAAAGACAAATCTCCTTCTCAAGAAGATTATTACATTGACACATAAGAAGAAGCAAAGTTTGTGAATTATACGATAGGTTACCAAAGCATTGGTAACCAAAGTTGGAACTATATTGATCTTGATGACTGGAAAAATAATGATTACCATAGAGATGACTACGGAAAAGATGACTATTGGTGAAAAGTTAATTAAAGAAAGAGGTTTTTTTATGTACCCTTAATGTAGATATAGAGATTTGGATGGATTTTCTAGAGTGGAGGAGATGCTTGAGAAATTATAAAAGTGTGATGCTTGCTTCAATAAGGGTTTTAATGACATAAAAATTGACTTGGCCAATGTCACATAGCTAGTTGATTTATATTCTACTGCCATTAAACACCTGGAGATTTAATTTAGCTAACTTTATGCTACATTGGATTAGAGGTAGAAAGGGACTTTGCTGAGTGACACTGTAGACAATCGTAGGAATAATGGTCATTTTCTAGCTATCACTCCTAGGAGTGATAAGGAGACTGATGATCCACGGATACATATTGTAGATATTGATGATATGCAGAGGTAGAATTTGACTGTGAGAAGACTAACTGTGAAGTTGATGATAAGAAGACTTTAAAAGAAAAGAGTGAAACTTCTGAGATCTTCCTTTCAATAATGGGAAAACTAATGCTAAGGGGAAGAAAGAGGAGGTCACTAGACCGATCATGCCTATGCCTATGCCTCCTCCACCCTTCCCAAAAATCTTGAAAAAGAAGGTAGAAGATGGGAAATTCCACAAGGTTTTGAGTATATTAAGATAGTTATCCGTCAATATTCCATTAATAGAGGCATTAGAGCAAATTCTTGGGTATGAAAAATTTATGAAGGATCCTATATCGAAGAAGAGGATTGTGTTTTTTAAGCCAGATGATAACTTTCACCATTATGGTGCTATTGTTGCATGTTCTCTAGTTTAATAAAGGCAAAATCGGGTGCTTTCATAATTCCATTCACATTGGAGTATTCATCTATCATATCCCGATTTATTAGATCATGATTGTACCTACTATACCACTAGTAGGAGAAACAGCCCCGTAGTCTGGAGCCGAAGTGGAGGAATACTATATCAATTGCAGAAAGCACAAGTGTAATAATCAGTAGATGAATAAATGTGGGAGTAAAAAGAATCAAAATAAATGCCCAAGACCCGGTATCAGTGTAATATAAACCACTAAGTACAAAATAAAGAATTGAAATGTCTAACACAATTGTATCTCCAAAAATACATGGAGACCGAACAGAAATACTAATATCAAAGAGTAGTAAGAAAAGTTGGACGCCAAGATAACCCTAAATCTTTGAAGATGAAGGTAATCTGTATGAACAACAATCTGTAATCACGGTTAGACATCTGTACTCGGATCTGCACATAGGCAAGTATAGTATGAGTAAAAGTTGGCGAAACAACCCGTACCCAGTAGGTTTTGAGGGCCCACTAGGCATATAAAAATAATAAAGGCAGTAAATAAAAAAAGACAATAATATGGTCACAGAAGCAAATAGTACATCAAGGGAAGCTAGCTACTCAATTATGAATCAATTAACTAGTAGACATGTATCACTAGACAATCACATAGCATGATCACATGCAATGAAGAAAAACATACCCAGAATCCATGCAACAATATATGTGAATAGTCATGCAATAAAAAGAAGTCAAAAAAAGATAGGAGGAGAACATGGACGGTATACCGGTAACTTCAAGTAAAAGATAAATGAATGAATAATAGTATAAAGCATAAATCCCATATATCATGAAGTATCAACTAACCAGAAATAACAACTAATCAGTAATAATAATAAAGTTATGCATATAAACTCTTTCAAGTCCCCCAGATAAAAGTACAACATACACAGAACCAGGGGTACACTGAAGAAAACAAGTGCAGAAAAGTAAATACAATCATATGAAGTAACCAATTCTGCGTACGCTTTTCCTCCAGTACCCGTAGGTCTAGAAGGTAGAACCCATGGAAGGCTAACCTAAGTATTCCCGGTATATCACTCCTTCGACCTATACCCCCTCCGTGTCACATGAAATCCCGGAGGCAAGGTCCATGGAGGTATATCACCATGTACAATCTCTAATGTCATTATAACTTCACATCCCAAATCACAGTGCCTCAAGGATCTCATACTATGGTATCTCGTGCCTTATATCAATAATGTCATCAAGCCGTAGTCAAAAGTCGAGGCATACAATGCCTCAATATACTATATCACCAATATCCTTAATAGATCAGGTATCATTAAGTTTCCATAATCAGTAGTGCGATAAGTGTCAAAAAGTTGTACTCACTTCCATACAACGATGAACACAAAGGCCAGCGGCTGTACTCACTGCCGAGCAAAGTCGGTCTTAATTCCCAACATTTATTAGTCAAATGTTATTTCCCAGTGCCAGGAGGTAAAGCCTTGGTTACAACAAGTAAAAATAGTATTATTGGGTGCTCGATACAGCGCCAAGTCTAAAACAGTAAAAAGGCTATCACTTATAATATTATTATAATATTGCCATTTATTGATTTATGTCATTTTCCATCTCTATTACAAAAATAGCCACTAGCCATCATAACAATACTCAGGTGGTGCTACTACCCTAGCCCCAATGCACTCTCATTGGAGCCATAGATCCAACCTCTCATGTAATGAATAAAAACATATCAAAAAGTATATATAAATATGTGATTATGTAATAACAACTTCCTATGCCCTGTACAAGTATCATGGGACAACTCGTAAGTCATAGACACCATACAAATTCGGATGCCAAAGTATATACTAGAAAGGAACAAATAAAAAAATGGTACAACATCACTATAACCATCTACCTACCTAACCCATGGATGCTATTTAGTAAAATAATTGAAGCTATAACCCCAGAGATAGCCCTACGGAGCCTACCTATCGTTCAACGATAAAGCATTGCAAGTTCATAAATAGTACTCCGACTGCTATCAAATGATCTCCAAATGATCTGAAATTCACGTTAAAGTATTCTATATGTTAATACGAGTCTAACAATCTAATTTATACTAAGTTTAGGACTGGGCCTAAAATCAAGCCTAATTTGGGCCTACAGAGCCCTCTCGCTGAAACTAAAAACAATCTTCTCCATGAGGTTTCCAATGTTGCTAGGAACCTGTGCTCCAAGATTGATCACAATTTGAGTACGAAAAGGGCTCCAATATAGTCCAGATAAATTTGACTATAATGGGGTCACATATGCGATTTTATGGATTAAACGTTAGAATTTCAATGTATTAACGATACTATAATCAAAATATACTCGGCAAATGAAGAATGATACAATAATATACAGATTATGGCATGAGTTCATCAATTTCATCAATTGGGGCCATAATGGGGGATACTATGAAATTTAGGAATTAAAACAAAGACGAACTTACCCAAAATGCGTAGAAGTCAAAGAGAAACAATGAGAGGATTTTTTTTAGACTTGACTTGATGTTTGGGAGAAGATTTTTTCTTAAAAAAAGGGTGAAATGTAATGTTTTTGCTGAAATAAATATTGGGGTTCATGTAGGGATTTATATAATTAACAGTTATTTTATTTATCGCGATTGCGTGAATTTATTACATGATCATGTAGAGTACTATAAAAGGTTCATCGCGATCACGTGCATCACTTACGCTATCGTATGCATCACCTACACAATGGCATAAAGTTGTTGGGCAATGCTTCATTACGATCACGTGATCCAGCCTTACGATCGTGAATCCCAGTGACTTATTGAATCATGATCATATCATATACTGATGCGATCGTGAAGAACGTTTATCCTACACTAGTTGCAGGTTTTGACAACAAAACTAGGAGGAAGAAAATGCTCCAGATTATAAATCGAAATGCATTTAGAGTCTAATTTATAAAAATAATCTATGCACACACACCTGAAATAATATTCCGAAGTAACCAATGCAGACAAAATCAGAATCAGGGGTTATTTTGAATAAATGTTGACCAAATCAATATCTAAGCTTAATTTAGTGAAATTTCCACTAACAACTCAAAAATGTAATTACAAGTCTAGTAAATGAAACAACACCTCCACTAGCCTAAAATTACTATTCCAAAGGTGACGGAAGCGTCAGAATTCTAATCTGACACTCCGAACACCAAAAAACCACCCAAGCTCTATGTTAAAAACAAACTTAAGGTCAACCTTGACTTTTTGGCATTCTAGAGTTAAAGGAAATGCCAGAATTTAATTCCGAGCTTGTCTTGAAGGAAAGTTGACTTTGGTCAATGAGTACTTAGGTTTAGGCTCTAAAATAGGAAATTTGAGATATTTCTCAACTAAGTCACCAGGGATCCAAACTACTAGTCCCAGCAATTCATAAATGACTTAAGGAAACTACTGAAATGCTCTAGAATGCAGAATGTCATGTATTTATCATAAATAACCATGAGGGTTATTACATCATCTTTACCAAAGCATTGTATGCTCTAGGTGCTAGTTTTAACTTGATGCTACTTGCAGTGTTCAACTAGTTAGGATTAGGATCCCTTAGACCAATGATAATGCAACTACTTATGGCATATCACATGGTGAAGATGCCCATCAGATTTTTTAATTTGTCATTGAAGGTGGAAACCTTCACCTTTCCTGAAGACTTTGTGATATTAGATTTCAAAATTGATTTTGAGGTAACCATAATACCCAGGCGACCATTCATAGCCATGAGAATTGAATTGGTACATATAGAAAGAGGAAAGTTAAAGTTCTTGCTAAATGATAGAGAAGTCACATTTAACGTCCTGAATTCTATAAAGCAGCCGAGTGAACTTAGAATTGTGTTAGTCATTGACAATATTGATGAGCCTGAAGTATTAGATGTTACTCCTATTAACTAGGTGTTTATTGCTTAGACCTTGGCTACTGTGATGATGAACTTAGATGTGAATTACTTTAATGAGCATGCACTAAATAGCCAGGGGTCATTCTACTATGCTTAAAAAAAGTAAGACCTTTATCTATAGGACAAAGTGACTCCCCCAGCAAGACTATCTACAGAGGAGACACCTGTGCTGAAGCTAAAGGCTCTCCCTCATATATGCATTATGTGTTTCTTGGAGCTAAGAGTACTCTATTAGTTATAGTTGTAAAAGATTTGAGATATCCAATTATTGAGGCTCTTGTTATAGTCTTTAAGACATTTTAGAGGGATATTACATGGTGATAGTAGATATCATCGAAATTCCACCAAAAATTTGCACACATAAATTCATTTGGAGCATAATATTATCCCTATTGTTGAGTACTAGAGATAGTTGAACCCACCTATGCAATAGGTGGACAAGAAATAAATAATCAAGTGGTTAGATGCTAGGGTAGTATATACAATCCATGATAGCCATTGGGTCATTCCAATATAGTGTGTGCCAAAGAAGAAGGGAATCACAATCATCCCCATTGAGAAGAATGATCTTATTTTGATGAGGCTGGTGACTAGGTGGCGAGTGTGTATAGATTATAGTAAGATCAATGTATGCATGCATAAATTCCTCTTTCCCTTTCCTTTTATGGACCTAATATTAGGCAGACAAGTAAGGAGGGGGTGGTATTTTTTTCTAGATAAATATTCAGGATACAATTAGATCTCCATTGCATTGGAGGTTATAAAACAGCTTTCACTTGTCCATATGGCATATTTGCATTCTAACATATACTATTCAACCTTTGCATTGCTCCCTCTATATTCCTGAGATATATGATTTTGATCTTTATCAACATGGTGGAAGATGTTATCGAGGTTCGTATGGATGACTTCTTAGTAGAGGGTGACTCATTTGTTAATTTTCTAGCTCATCTATCTAGAGTTAGTTATATACAAAAAGATGAACTTGGTTCTGAATTGGGAAAACTATTACTCCATGATTCACAAAAGTGTTGTTCTTGGGCATAAAATTTCTGCTAAGGGAATTGAGGTGACAGAGCTAAAGCGCAGATTATAGCTAGGTTACCACCCTATATTTTCAAGGGTATATAATGCTTTTCTTGATATGCTGAATTTTACAGGTACATCAAGGGGTTTTCTAAAATTTTCACACCTAGTGTTCAAGCTTTTAGAAAACGAGGTGATTTTTTTTGACGATGAACGTTTGAAGGCATTTGAGTGCCTAAATCAAAAGATTGTATCAGCCCTAGTCATATTTGCACCAGAATGGTCATTGTTCTTTAAGGTAATGTGTGATACTAGAAAAGTGGCACTAGAAGTAGTCCTAGTATGAAAGAGACATAAAATATTCCATACACTCTTCTACGCTAGTAAGGTCACGAATACGGTCCAGATGAACTACATAGTAACTCAATAGGAATTTTTTGTTATGGTGTTCACCTTCGAGAAATTCCATGCATACTTGTTGAATACGAATATGATTATGAACACTAACCACTTAGCATTGAAGTATTTTATGACTAAGAAAGATGAGAAACCGATATTGATGTAGTAGATATTTTTAATTTAAGAGTTTGACTTTAAGGTTGTGGATAGAAAGGGGGACAATAATCAAGTTGATGATCATTTGTCGAGATTGGATTGATGATGCCTTCACAGACAAGATACTTTTGGATACTTCACGTGATTTGGTCCTTCGTAGGGGACATTGCAAATTTCTTTGCCTCTAACATTGTGGTCTGATAGGGCGTTATCATGGTCAAAGAGTTAAACTTCCACCAAAAGAGGAATTTCTTGCATGAGGTAAGGAAGTACTTTTGGGATGAGAACTATCTTTTTAAGGTGTGTGGTGATAGCATTATCTGCAGGTGTGTCCCAAAGGTTGAGATGACGAGTATATTGGTGGTTTGCTATGCTTCACCTATTGGGGGTCACCATAGTGGAATTAGAACTATGTGTATCGTCTTGTAATATGGGTATTATTAGCCCATAATTACCAGGATGCACATGATTTTATAAAAGCCCATGATCATTGACAAAGGCATAGGGGCATATGTCGAAAGCATGAGCTTTCATTTACCCTTTGATCACCAGTTCGTCTATCATAGGTGCGACCCTTTGGTCACAGGGGCAGCCTGTTCTTACAACTCTGCACCAACTTAACTCAAGAATCTCAAGGGCTCTAAAATGAGTTTTCCGGGTCTAATTTTAACAAACCAAATATGTGTTTTATGTGGAAATCATATTCCGAAATCAACAAAATTGCCAAAATTGACATCAGAGGTTGTCTGAGAAAAATTACCCCTCAAACAAAATACCCAAAAATGCATTACTCCACCAAGCTACTCAAAAATACACCGAGCATACCCTCAAAAACACCAACACACTTCATAGCCTAAATTCACAATTCTGAAGATGACGGAAGCATCAGAATTCAATCCAACACTCCAAACATTAGAATACCACCCAAGCTCCACTTTAGGCCTTAAACTTATCTAAAATCCATACTTTGGCATAAATTGCAAACGAACACTCCAAAACACAAATTTAAGGTCAATCTTGGCTTTGTTTGGTATTTTGGAGATGATGTAACTGTCAGAATTTTATTCTGAGCTCATCTTGAAGGAAAGTTGACTTTGGTCAAGGAGTACTTAGTTTTAGGCTCTAAAACAGACAACTTGAGATATTTCTCGATCGATTCTCTA